>JARJLF010001860.1:0-59164 GCA_029378395.1 Mycena leptocephala
TTCCTTCCTCGCCTTGGCTCCTCCCTCCCTCTTGATGACAATTCACTATGAGTATCTCGTCCTACTCTGCCCTCGCCTTTGACTAACTCGACCCATGCCTAGGCCCTCCTCGACATGGCTCGCTCAGGTGCGTCTCGGTCTTCTCCACCTTGGGCGTGTACTCATATGACTTTCAAGGCTCATCCGCACCCTCTTCTCATGGCAAGCCAGACTCGCGTTGGATGGAAGACGGTCACCAGCTGCGTTGTTTCTATCTCACCTCATGCTTCCGAGTCGCTGATTCTGTCTTCATACTAGCAGCCTTGCGTGACGAGTGAGCGGCCCAACCCGAGCACCCTCCGAGTCTGAACTCCATCCGGGTACCAATGAGAGCGCGCTCGGCAGTGGAACCACCCGTATATCTATGGGAGCCGGCACGATTCGGGTAACCGATCTAGGTTCGACACCAGTGACACCAGTCGCAATCTCGCACAGACTCCGATGCACAGTCGATCGACGGCGTCGCCATCGGCACGCCTCGTTCCTTGTCATCAGTCAATCGCCCTCTACTGCGACTGGGTCGATGGTCCAGTGCGCCAGCGTCCGCAAGACACCCTCTCATTTGGAACGGCTGGACCACCTGAGGCTCGGAGCAAGGTCGTAGGAAGTCTCTTTAGACTCCTTCCTTAGGGCGGTGTCTGTATCATATCCGATCTCCCGCCAACTATGACTCGATTTCGCGCGCACGACGGATTGGAGTGGAGTAGAGGGAGATATTATGTTGCAGATTTCTTAAGTGTGTAGAACGAATATTTAACAGCGAAGCGGAATTATCTGTGTCCTTGAAACATCTATAAACCTCCTTCGATTCTTCATGTCATCAGAATCCAGAAACCGTCGCCGACGCAAATTGATGTTAAAGAAGGCTCATGTCCTTCTACAAATGTTTTAGGCATCCTACGTAAGTTTCAATAGCCCACGAGCAAGCAGAATTCACAGCGGGTACTCGGTAGGAAGGATACATGCACATGGAAATTAGAATGTTCCAAAGGACGAACGAAATAAACACTAGTGAAACGAAGCATAGAGGGGTGAAATTGTAGTAAAACGTGGCTGTATATCGGAAGCATATTTCATACGTTATGCTGTTTAGAAGTGAGTGGGAATAACATAAAACAAATGCACAACGAACATAGGAATCCTGGAATTCTTTCTAGGAGTTGGCCTCGACGTCTGAGGCATCTGAATCATTCGAAATTCTCCCTTTGAAGGAGATGGTCCAAATCGAAGGAAACGCGTTGCAGTACGAAGAGAGGGGCACTGATCCGGTGCCAGTGATCAGCAGCTCTTCTAGCTTGCAGCTGGATTTCGATATGAATACTGTGAGCGACTCGATGGGGTCGGCAAGCAATTGCTCGGGGATTTCGAGGCTGCGGAGAGCAGGGACGATGAGAGTTTCGAAAAAGTCCGTCACCGATTCGTGATTTAGATGGCTCAAGGTCAATGATTCCAAGCACGGAAGCGTAATGTCAGGACTGGCAGGGAGATTATCGTTGGGGTCGAAGAAGAAGCGCAGCTCGCAGCGAACAAGGTTCGACGTCTGCTGCAAAATTGGAACACAGTCGTTTGGGTATACATAAAGCAAAACCAACGACGTCAATTGCGCCCAAGGTAGTATGACCTTCGATGCAGCATTAGCATTGAGAGTGACGGTGCGTAACAGAGGCGCCTCAAATACGACGGCTGCGGTTCCGACAGCGGGGGGATCGAGGTGCAGCTTCAAGTACCGCAGGAGAGGCATTGGACCGTCAAGGATAGGAAGATGGGATGGAGAAAGGAAGTAAAGGTCCAGGCGCTCCCAGCGCGCACGGTGGGGAACCATTACTGCGAGGACTGAAGTCATGTCCACCTCACCCAGACCGAATTGTAGAGAAAGCGGGCAGCTGCGGGACCGGTTCAGCCAGATATTGAATACGTGGGCCTGCAGGTCGGAGGAATCGCCACTGAAGTCTGACATGACACTCCAGAGTGCAGGGGTACCCAGCGCTATTTCTCGCCATTTTCGACAGATTTTTGTCAGAATAGTTGGCGATAGAATGCCGGTCAGGGAAGGGAAGTAGGGGTAGGTTGGCAGGAAGTGCATGAAGATTTCGGAGACAATTTCGTTGGGCAACGCCAAGACCGGGTATTTGTAAGAATCGAGCCGCTCCTGCGCTAACGTTTTTTCATTCCGCAATGCAGAAAGGGATCGTTCAAGATGCAGGATCTGGGCCTCAAGATCTGTGACGCGAGCACGATCTGCTTCAAGGTGGGCGAGCATCGAGTGCAGTGGATTTTGAGCTTTAAACGAGTGCCGCTGAGATCCAGCGGCGACTTCAA
The DNA here is from genome assembly GCA_029378395.1 of Mycena leptocephala. Taxonomy (NCBI): domain Eukaryota; kingdom Fungi; phylum Basidiomycota; class Agaricomycetes; order Agaricales; family Mycenaceae; genus Mycena; species Mycena leptocephala. Next base: position 2,359 of record JARJLF010001860.1, read on the forward strand.
ATATCGGTTGACTTTTGACTTACTGAAGAGCCTGCTGTTCTTTTGGCGGTCCCGGAAACAATTTGGAAGAAGTCTATGCAGATTAAGGACTAAGTAAAGGGCGATTGGAAATTAAGGCAGTTCGCGAACATTCAAACGAAATATCCGTTTCTCTGAGCTCGAGAAGGCTGACTCCCCAGAACCGACGGTCGTGCACTGCTACTGACCCAGCTCTGGTTTGACGTTGATTACCACCGCTATCCTAGATTGATCTATGTAAATTGCTGGACAGAGGGAAGGGTTAGAGCTTGGAAGAGGAAGAGGGCGAGTCGTGTGTTGATGCAGTAAAATGATGTGGCTGTGTCTGGCATGGCTACATGAACGTGACCGTGACTTTCTTTTCTTCCTCCCACACCGCCGATTGATTCTTCGCTCATGGCCGCCATCTCGTTCACTTCGCATTCAAACTCCTCCATCCACCAGGTGTGTAGCTCTCTGTCTTTACCGCTCTTTTTTGCCTGTTTTCGATGTGATGATACTCTAAAATAATTCTTCGAGCTTCCGTATGTCTTTACCAGACCTGGGGCAATGTGGTTCATGTCATAGTTACACTGATCGGTTTCTTGCCCTCTCCGTCGTCTCTGGTGTCTTTTTTTTCTTCGCTGACCGCGGTTTTCTCAGACGTCCGAGATTTCGACTTTTTTCTGACTTCCCGATGGCTTCAAGGGAACTAGCGGCTGGTCCTGTAGCTGCGTGGTCTGAATACCGGTGAGGTGTTTTCCGTCCCTTTTCGTCTTTTGTCGCCCTCTGACAGATTTTTTCTCTTATTCTTTCAGTTAACTTGTGGCCTTATTTAGAAGCAGAAGAATTGGTCTGGCCAATGATCCTGCACTGCGGTAGCATGTACATTTCTTCACCTATCAGTGCAGACTATTTGAGCTCACTGCTCCATCCTTCTAGCTCTTCGTGAGGATCGACACGACCGTCGGATTTAACCAGTAAATCTGACGATACGATTTGAGGAATGGATCTATGCCACTAGTGAGTTTCTCTCTGGGTCATTCCCTCCCTCCCCCATGCGGGATGAGATAGAGGAACTACTGCCGCCTGAGCCGCAACGTCCTGACGACCACTCCATGGCTGTATTTTTTCAATGATCCTGCGTATCATGTCCCTCCTCGGCACCACTCTCATCCTACTCCAACTCCCATCCGCGGAGCCGCTGACTGACCTCCTCTTGTAGGAATGTTACACCTCGACAAATGCGTCGTCAACTTTATCCAGCTCATGAGGTTCTTGGTGCCCCTGACAGAATCTCAGGCTAAGTCAAGACCTGGAGCTTGGGACAGCCCGTGAGTCCTTCGTCCTTACTTCAGAACCAGAGCATGGGCTTCCACGATGAGCCTTTTTATTTTTCAGTTATCCCTGTCTTAACATTTATGTCGAGCTTCTTGAAAATCTGACCTGTTTCCCTTGCTTTACCTTCGCCGTCTTTCGTCGCCCAATTCTAACTTCTTTCTACTAGATGCCATTCTCGTCGTGGCGGTGGATGTTTTGCGCAGACACGTATACACGCAGGCCTCTTCCGTCGTGTGTTGTTAGGAGGTCTTTGGAAGCAGGTAGAGACTCACAGTGTAAGTTCGGTCCTTCCACTCTCGCTCGACCCCACCCTTCGTTTTCCTCGCGGCGTCTTTGCAATGCTCGATACCCTCACCCCTCCCCCTCCCCTTCCCTATCCACTGTCGTCGTCTTCCATTGTATCGGGCTGTTGCTGACCCCATTCTTAGATCCTTTCGGCGCTTCGAGTTAGCGACTTCACTCTGCATCTTTTCCTCTGACGGCGCCAACTCTCAACCCTCTTGGAAGTAAGTCAGACCCTCCACCGTCCGCCTTTCGTATCTCCCCTACATGATGCCTTACACGACGGTCTACGTACCTCCATGCCGAAACTGCCCGCCACAGCTCAATTCTTCGGGCACCTTGCTGATCTTTTCTGTCGCTTCTACTGTTATTCCCTTGCACTTGTACTGACGCCGCGTTCCTTTGCAGGAGAAGTCGATTTGTTTTCTGAAGAGAAATTTGTCATCAGGAACAAACAAAGGCAAAGGAAGACACAGCCTCATCTTCAAGACTGATACGTTGTTCGTCGCCTTCTCCCTCCCCAGTTTTGCCCAATAGTTACGCCGGCGGCCCTCGTGCTGGGATGATTCCTCCCTCGGACCCCCGCTTTGGTCACGACGCTGGTATATACGAGCGTCGAGAATCGGTTGATGACGGTAGGAAACTACTATAGTATCCCGCCCGCCCGGTAGTCGGTCCAACGAACTTGGTTTCTGTTGGGAGATGTACATATACTCCCCATAGTCACTATAGCCATAGAAGTGTGAATAAAACATTTTTTTCGTGGGCAAAATATTGGATTTAACAATCTGGTGGCTGTGTTTGACGCCTCGCATCTTGCTTTAGCGGTTTTGGCCTTTCATAGCAGTGGCTGGTGCACTTACGGACTTCAAAAGCCCTTTAACAAGCTTGGACTGGGCTTCATTCAGAATTCTCAAGCACCTCCGGCTCGCACCGTCTTTGACACGTTTGCGAGTCGTTTGCGACACGCCTCAATCTTGTGCGGTGTCTATTTAATCCTCGTTGGACGCCGAACACTTCAAAATATGGACCGCTCAGCTTCAGTCTATGATATCCTATGCAATGAGGAGGCCTGGCATTGGGATACTTACGACGGACACAAACTAGTCTTTTACCGTGACGGTACCGGCGAGGTAAGTTACATGTTCCTATTCTGATCTAACTGCGCATATTCATTGTTTTTTCCATGCAGATAACCTCCTTGGCCGAGCTCTGCGTTTGGATCGTCGCGATCTTTGAGTGGAAGGTCCACGATCCAGCTGCTGTAGAATACAACGAGCCCATTCCAGCACCGCAGCGCTCCTTCTTACAGACCGTCCTTTCCCGCTCTCCACCACCACCGGTATTGCGGGCTTCGATAGATTTCACCCTCACCAAGCGGCGACCGCTCCTCTACGGCAGAGTTGTCGACCGCCTCATCAACGAAGACGTCCTCCTCGATGCGGCTTTTGAGCCTCGCGTGCTCGGTATCACCGTTGAGCATGGGCGCTTCCCGGTGTCCTGGGACAATAGCCGCTTTCCTCAATTGTTTCAATCGCGGCTGTCGTTCGACTTATCCCCGTATCCAGCGAAGGAGGCATGGCGGCCCAGTCAGCACGCCATGGTAGACAGCATGGGGCAGCCTAAGATGACGCAGTTCTGTGCTCACAAGGTGACCCAAGAGGTAGGAGGAGGATGCATCATGGCGTAGAATCTTGCACTCTAGGCTACGTGAATAAACCTTTCTCCTTCGCTTTCCGCTGTGTGGTTGTTACTGTGGCCTTGCGACGACTTAACTGGCTCCGACTCACTGGCCCGATCCCGAGACGGATCAGAAAATCTATTTACCCACAACGGCTTCGCGTGCCCATACCCCAGGCCTTCAACCGTATAATTATCAACGGTTTCCCGCGTGTCTCGGTCGGGTGCTATGCTTCTCATGTACTCCGACATTCTTCTCAATAGAGCTGTTTGGCAAGCGATGTAAAGTGACTTTTTTTACATCAAGTCCCAGAACGTTTCACATTGTGGAGCTGAGAGTTTTCACTATCTTTTGGTTGTCTGACTGTATTTTGGGGCAGCGGTTTACATTGTGGAGCAGAGTTTTTGCGTCAAGTTTCGCTTAGGTTTTCAGCATATTTTTGTAGTCTCCCGCAGTCAGACTCTACAAATTTTATGATAGTCGATAAAACTTTATATAGAGTCTGATTTTATTAGCATAGCCGAAGCCGCAAGTCGGATTTCCGTGATCACTGAGTGACTACACGTGATATTCCCACGCTCCCAATCGGGACAGACCACTCATTCTCAGTATTTCATGGTAATGCGAAGATAAAAGAGCATTGATATGAATGTAGAACCATTCAATTGACATCTGGATGGTTGATACAGGTTGAAAACATGGATATTTATCTTGGAATGCAATATATTATGGTTTGGAGTATAAAACGCACATTGTGCATTCAAAACTGCTCAAATAAATTTGTGCCGCGTGATTTGAAGTTTTCAGTGCCTAAGGAATTGATCTTGATTGTAAATTAGGTCAAAGGGTCAATGTGTGGGCAAGAACTGGACCAGCATCCCGATTGGGAGCGTGGGAATATCACGTGTAGTCACGCGGCGGTCACGGAAATCCGACTTGCGGCTTCGGCTATGCCAATAGATTCAGACTAATATTTTTGGTTTACATCACTTGCCAAACAGCTCTAATGAGCAGCTTTGCATTACTTATAGATCGTTTCAGGTTTTTTGTCCAGATATTGGGCTTTCCGCGCTTCTCGCTGGCCTCGTGTATTCGGGTCATCTTTCGCTCTGATATATCTGTCCCTATGTTATCCCTGTCATAGGCCATGACCATGTGGACGGCCGCCGTACTGGAAATCTACTTTTCGCCACTATCCTTCGGCACAAAATTAGCTTCCCCCGAGATCCGCTGCGACAGTTGGCGGCGTGTGCTCACCCGGTACCCTGTGGAGTCTCGAGGGCCAGGGTTCAGTCGGAAGACCAATCGGAAACTGAAGAGAAGTGCGAATGTTGGTTATGACTTTACCTCATACTCCGCTCCCCTCCTTTACTGATTCACACAGTCCCACAGCCGCTCTCGGAGCAGAGGAATATCTTTACCCCTTCGCAAAAATAGCTCTCACGGAAAAACAGAAGTCCATTTCAGATGAACGAAGCCTACCAAATAAGTTGAGAACCAACTTAATCAACAGGGATGACGCACCGACCTAAGTTCTTAGTTCCCGGCTTGAGACCGCCGTCGATTCTTTCCACAGTCAAAGACAGATATGGTACAAGTCTTGCACACGCTGCCACACGGGTCGTAATCCTCCTTCGGCCCGTTCTCGCGGTTTTTTCCCTTACCGCCCATGAATCCTGACAGGGATTTGACAGGGATATATGTAGGGTCTCTACTGGCCGCCGACGTTGAACCAACGGCTCATTCGTCGCGTCACATTCCGGTGAGAGAGCAAACTGTCTGCCGATGCGGCGAGATCGAACTCCTGGTTCCCGTCTACTTTGTTCGTTTCGTGAGACCCATGCGGTCCTGAGGACTTGTATGGTGTTTGAACCGATTGGGCCTGGTATGTCTGTAGCATATATAGCCGGCCACTTGTATGTCGGTACAATTCCTGTATGTTCCTCAATGGGACCGCCGCGGGTTATACATTTCTTTCCTTCCTTCCTTCCTTCCTTCCTAACAGACAACAGTAATAAAAGTAGCACGAACTGTCGGCGGTATATATATGATCCTCAGGCTTATACTCTGGACCGAAATGAATGCGACCTCCGCAGTTCATCCATTTCAGTTTCTCCGATATCTCTAGATGGACTATTTCAATTCGGCTATTCTCGTCTATCGCGAGCACTGGTGTTTTTAAAAGCCTATTTTTATATGGCTATTCTTTCGGCACCGCGAACCTTAAGAACGTCTTTCAAGATAGAAATGGGGTGCACTGGCGTCTGAGCCGATACTTCTGACCTCGGATTTGTTTCACCTGCAACCAAACGGATCCTTACCGATAGTTGTGCGGAAAATTCGCGGAAACGCGTCAAGTAGTGGTCAATGAACTTCGTGTGGTACCATTGTTTAAGCCAGTGAGGTTTGGTTTATTGAAAATTTACGTTGTCTCAAGATATTTCAAGCTTGGAACAGGAGGGACGCTTCGGGGTAGCGAACAGTTCGTAGGGAAGCAAATAGGTACATGAGTTTTGTTCATACACGGTCACATTACAATCATCGCGTTCTCGTTTTCATCATTCATCCTACTACGACGGGCTTCGTTTTTGAGAGACTGGCAATCGTTTCCTGTTGCCGATAAAGTCAGAAAGACGTGCGAATGCGCCAAAGAGGAAACTCACATCAGATAACTGGAGATGAGCTTTTACGAGGTCGGGGGGCGTCAGGGCTAGCCACTACTCGCAAATGAGGCTTGACAGTCAAATTCCAACTACAGTACAATTCGTACCTGGTTCAGACTTATATCTTGGAATCTGTCTGTCGGAATTATTAGAACAGCAACCCTTTCGGAGGAAAATCAATACGTACCAGTGTTAAAGATCTCGAGATATCTCAGAGTCCTGCATTGCGTTTGAATAAAAACGAACAGAAAGACCGCTGCTGAACATACGTGTTTCCTATATTCTCGACATAGTGCCCTGAAACTTGGATGAGAATTAATTACTCGGCGTTTCATATTCCACTTACCCATAGCTGTCGGAACAAAACCTGGGAGATGTTGAACATACTTCGTTCATTTAACCTCGAGTAAGATACTTGCCTATATCTCCGGCCTACGTCGGGCGGTGGTTAGCACTTAACAAGGAATTGTTGCCTCGCGACGTACCTGGTAGTTGAAGGTTCTCGCGTTTCCTTGTGAAGCAAAAATCGTTACGCGACCCTGTCCCTCACTGCGGCGTGTGAGCTCAAATATCATAAATCAATAAAATCACGAACATGAAGAAACTCCATTCATCCATGGTGGGGTGCCACTAGATTGGGTTGGTTAATTCTTTGAGAAAGAGAAAGGGTCGAACGTACGTGAAGTTCTCTGTGATCGGGTTCAATTTAACTACTTGGGAAAAAAAGAATAATTTACCTGATAGCACCTGGTTCTACTGTTACCTCAGCTGCAGCAATCGTAGTCGACACCTGGATCTTTATATCAGAATATGCCCAAAATTTCGGGTATATACGACTTGCTGTAAATGTGGTAGAGTCGACTATTTTGACGGATCCGCCGGCCAGCTTCGTAGCGTTGACCTTGGACATAGCGAACGAGTACGGATTGGGAACCCCGCCTTGCGGGCTCGATGGTGCCACTGCGTCGATAGGGGGCGGAGCTTATCGACCAGAAAATTAACCGGATGCGAAACCTTCATAAAATGAAGCGTACAGCTTGGGAATATATAAAGCTCTTTGGCAGGAATATGCGAAAAGGCCGCAGCATTGGCTTGGAAATTCTTCTGGATAACTGACCAAAGATGAGACTGCGCTTAGTATATGAAGAGGCTGAACAGGACAGACCTTCTGCAGGGACGTGGGATAACCAGTCCGTCAACTAAACTCAGGAATGTTCAACATCTCGCCTAATTCGACAATTTCAACCTACCAGGAACGTCGAATCCTCGCTAAATGCCCCGTCGTCAAAGATCTAGAAACTTGTTGGTTGATATGAATGTTGTGGGAGTCAGACGGCGTACAAGAATAAACTCAGATCCACTCGCGCTGTCATTGGTAGCTTGGAGGCTGTGAGGAATGCCCGGAGGGAAGAACCAAAGGTCTCCAGGTCCCTGTGGAGTACATCATCAGATACGGCATTTGGCCATATATATCCTCGTCACATACCACAGTTGCCAGAAAGTTCCTTCCTTCGGGGTCCACTGCTGTTACTTGTGTTGAACCCTGGGAAAATATTAGTTATTATGTTACGAAAGACGATGTCACTGACACTCAATACATATGCCCACTGACATGGATCAGATGAGTCGACATAAGGAGAGACCAAGCCCCGCTCACCTCTGAAGTTTTATGCCAGTGAAGTTCGCTGGAATAGATTAAACTTCGTGAAATCCAGATCGTCGAAACCATGGGACACCTACCGAATTGCACCAGGTTCCAGGCTGGAAGAAATTCAGTTGAAAGGTTACGGATGAGAAGCCGAAATCACCGCATATTGACGGACGCCATAGCTGATAATCAACTGAGAAGGGGCTCATGTCAGGCACAAGAGAAGACATACAAGTCGCGATCGGCATTACTCCAACTGTGATTTCGATTAAAACCGGCAGATCATGAATTGCAATTGCGTACTGTTTTCTTGACGGGCCCACCCACCGGTTTGGAGACGGTTGTGACTGAGACTGAATGGCCATTTTGCGTTGGAACTCCAATGAGTCGATCAGCGGCGAAAATCTCTGACGATAAATTGACCTACAGACTACCAGAATCGGTCGTCGGCGGAGCCAAAAGGTCTGGGTTCTGTTGTTCCACAGGGATGTTAGATGGCCCCAATATTGGAGCCCCAAACGATTCTCTGATCGGCTCGGGACTGCCAGAATCAAGACCCCAGAGAGGCAAATTTGGATCCGTACTGGCGAACGGGACAGTCGCGGTCGCCTCAGCAGCAGATGATGTGGACGACGGATGTGGAACTGAGGACTTCGCACTCGAAACACTGCTCACTGCAGAAGCAGCTGGCGCAGCGGAGACAAATGCCACCAAGTAAAGAGAACAAAAGCAGGAAATCAGGATAACCATGAGTGGGGAAGGGGAGAACTCAAAGAATGTCAGCAGGACTTGTAGATTTTAAAGTGCAATGGAAGCAATGTCTGAGGCGGTTTTTCCGCCGGAGAGACGGAGCTCCTCCATTGGAGCCATTATCAGGGGTCGAGTAGGATGGCGGCTCGATCTTGGGTACGTAATAAACAATGGAAATGGACAGGAAAAGAAGGACGGAGAAGACGGCCTACTATTTTTAATACGTTCCAAAGCTTCTTGCCGTGTGTAGTATTGCGGTTCTACCTTGTGCCTGCTTCTTCTTCGACCTCTCCTAGTTACTTATCAGGGAAAAGACCACGGCAAAGATGGTTTTGGTTGTTGCGTCCAAGATGTCGGCGTGTATTGCAGGCGCCACTAACCCCATCCAATCTTCGGCCAAAACCTCGGCACAAGTCAGACGACACCTTCTTATGTTCATTATTGAAATTGGATTGACGTCAACGACGAGCAACGGCTTCCAATGGCGACAGGGTGGTTGTAATAAGTGCGTTAACACGGGAACACACCGATGGTGCGCCCCTTCTCTAAGGAGCGAGCCGCCTGTCCGGCTCCGATAAACCACCCGAAGCCCTTCTCAAATGGACCAAATCCGGAAGAAATGGGATATTTTGCGTGCCGCATCGGCTTGTAAGGTAGACCTTGCACATGGAGGTGCAGATGGTTCACTGAATTAAATGGAGGGATATGAAATCCCATGCTGGCGAAAAGAAATAGTAAGAGGGTGTCTCCGGATCCGAATGACTTGAGTATTACACTCGCATGGATTTCAACACACCGAGATCATCCAACAGTTTTTCGCCAATAATTTCCATGGATCGCACTGGGTACCAATTCTGAGGTTAGTGGCGGGATACCCAGAAAAGTGCGTTACAAACCCAGCTTGGCATCTTGTTTTCGCAGAGATCTCACGCTGGCTTGATGCTGACATGGGATTCCAATATTTCGGCTTCATCGACACGCACCAATGTGGTGTTTGGGTATTACTTGAATATGATGTTCTGATGCCGGTTTTCTATCTCGGAAAGCAACGAACAACTCGTCCTAAATTGAGGTATAAGTGTCGCCAACTGCGCTTTGATATTGAAAGGCCTGCCTCGTAGAGGATGTTAAAGCCGTTCTTTATGGAAACATGACAGAACTGACATGGTGCCATAACAGAATTGTGGCGTGTAAGATGTGAGAGAGACAGAAGCAGAGGCAAGCAAAAAGATGGTGGTGGCGGTAAGGGCGCAAGTTAGCCGCGCCTGTGATGATCAGAGGATGGTGCCAAACATTATGCGCGCTTGTTCCCAACTATATCGCAATCTTACCCAAACGTGCCATGAGCGGATCCAAATACGCTTATGTTCGTAATTTCGAGCTTCCAGACCCGATGTTACCGGGAACCTTCATGGTTTTGCGGGTGGACGGCCACTCATTTCATCGGTGCGCTCCACAGATTTCGCAAGCTCACCGCTCGAATACGAACCTGCGTGGCTCCAGATTCTCTGATGAGCACGAATTCACAAAGCCCAATGACACACGCGCCCTGGCTCTCATGGATCATGCTGCGAAAGACATCATGGAGCAATACGCCGATATTGTGCTTGCTTTCGGAGAATCTGATGAATTTAGGTCCTCTTTTGACTCGTGTCACCAGACCTTACCTTTACTGAACTCTTTTCTGTCTTGGCACCTTGGCGTAGCTTCCTCATTCGACAATCGTCATCCTTGTATAACCGACGACAGTCAAAGATCATGTCGACTCTGACTTCTCTGTTTACTTCGTCATATGTCTTCCGATGGGCCACTTATTTTCCTGACCGCCCTCTGAAATACCCGCCTTCATTTGACGGGAGAATCATTCTCTATCCGAGTGCACGCGAAATTCGCGATTATTTTTCGTGGCGACAGACAGACAGTTCGTGCTTGGCCTTTGCTCTGTTCCGCCCACTCCCGCTTATGTCAGATTTGCATTAGCCCATATAAATAATCTGTACAACACTGCCTTCTGGGCTTTAGTACAGCAGGGTGGAGAAAGCACTACCCAGGCTCACGCCACTTTGAAGGTACGTGGTCATTATCTAGCACATAGCACATTAAAATTGCCATATAGGGTACGGTTTCGAAGGAAAAACACGAGATCCTATTTTCTCGGTTTCAAATTAACTACAATACGCTTGATGCCAGGTTTCGAAAAGGCAGTACCCTGGTCCGCGAAGAGGTCAGCCGACAAGCGGTCCTGCCAATATCGTAAATTCACAGCGTGTACAGATTGAGGAGCGCTCTGTTCCCGACAATGAAGGGATTCCAACAGAAACTTCGGCACCTGGGTCGGTTGAAAGCTCCGCTATCCGTATGCGTACCAGGACGAGACTTCGCACCAAAATCGTCGTGCTGCATTGTGATATCATCAAGAATGAATTTTGGGACGCCAGGTCCGAGATTTTATCGGACTGAGCATATGGTGGCTGCTCTGCGTCTGCCATTCCTTTCCGTAACTGTGGGCATCTACCATTGAATTGTTGATAGTTCTCATCCCGTGCTTCGGTGCGGGAGTAGCGGCTTTACGGCATTCACAATACGTCAGTCTCATGAAGATGCAGCTGAATGAGGCAACTTTCAAGTTAAAATGTTGCATCACCACGTGAGAATTTCGGCTTTTCGGCGGCGAGTTCTCAGCCAAATTTCGAGTCATATTCTAAACCTGGTTCTGATAATTGAGTGCCATGTCGAAGTCATCCACAAAAATATCGTCTTTCATGCCATTTGTCGTCGAAAGTCAAGTATTGATTGGCATGGGCGCATTTTGGAATTGGGGAATGGTGGGATCTATGATCGGCAACAGTCCTCGTTCTCTAGAAAGTCACCCGCAGCCACACATTGATCAACGAGCCGCAAAAATCGGCAGACGACGCCGACGCACACAACTGAACCGAAAATCAGACATCTGGTGTTCCAATTTCGCCGCAGACAACGGTCAATTTTTTGTTCGCCCGTAACTGTTATTCAGGTCCGTCGAACACGTATGCGTCGGACAAGATATCAAGGCACCGTTTTTTTACATTTGATCGTTTATAAGTGCCAGAAATGGCCTTTTCTTTTTTTGTTTTGGCTTTTGAATTTCGCCTATACTCAGTTACTCGACAGAGCGAGCCGACCTCAGGCCGTCCACAGTTACGCAACACACACCCGACTTTAATATGTACATAACTTACCTGCGGCTATGGCGTTCAAACAATAGCGGACTCCTTGATGCCGTTGAACATTCAGGCCCCCGGAGTCATGGTACCAGGTAGGTAGGTAAGATTACACATCAGGAACGCCGGGTCCAGATGCATGTCATATTCGAGGCAATTGATATTTGGCCGAAGCTTCAGTCTCTTAGACGGACGCCCGACCGATGAAGTTTGTAGGAAGACTGAAGAACTCTGCGTAGATTGTCTGCTTCCATCTTATGACTACAATAGATACAGTCTTTTATTAGGTCGTGGATTCTTGTGTAGTGATTTTATTACTGACTGGACGAAGTATACACTCTAGAGATACCCCCTGGGCACGTTGCAAAAAATATGTTTTCCGACTCATGGTAACCACTGTATGCGAACGAAGCAAAGCACTGCAGGAAAATCAGCCACTTTTCACGTCATGGTACACTGTGCCTGGCGCACAACAATCAGCTAAGGCGGATGCCAGCTGCCCCAAATTATTCCCTAGTCACAGACTTTTCTATCCTTCGATTAATTCGCTTACCACATAGAACCCGGTGTGCCGAACAAAGAACATAACTCTGTTGATGTCCTTCGCAACGTGATACACATCTTTGTCTCTGCTCTTCACCACAAGCTCCTCCTGCTGGTCCCTGGTAAGAGGGCGAAGAGCAGGGGCATTCCTGTTTTTGATTCTTTGAACGAAACGTATTTTGATTTTAGTGTGAACGTCTTTTTGCCCGGACGGCAGGGGGTGGGATTTTTGACATTGGCACGTGAATTAGCCTATGCATCTTTCTTCACTTGGGAATTTGTGACAGTATATTATAGATCATCATGCTAGTGCTCCGGGATACGTGGCTCCCGCTGGCTGTATATCACCTCATGAACTTGCCATGAACGCAACAAAACCACCGGTTATTTTTTTAGTCGAGCGTTGATGACCGAAAATTGCGATCTTGGAACCGGCCGGAAATCAAGGCGGGGCCAGTCATTCTTGTCCAGCTCTGGAGGGTAAAAATGCCCCAGCATACCACATCAGACATATCCGAAATTTGCCTCGTTCATAGGAACTTAATTTATAAATTTTCAACCAAGCATCGAACTGCCGGTGTACGGAAAATATATGACAGTTGCAGAAGAAATCGATAAGCCGTTCGAATCGCCGAAACCTTCATGGTCTGTTCCACGGGCGAAATTTGCCCTTCAAACCCTGCTCACTCTGAAGCCGGCAACTTGAGCCCAAAGCATTGAAAGCAAGCCATCATATCAAGACAATACGATCATTGCGGTGTCACTCCGCGGCATATGTCTTCCTCTTGAACGCCAGAGCCGCTGGCGCTCTCCTGGTTTTTAGTTTGCTTCATTTATGCAGATTTATTTTCAGGTTTAGGAAGACCTGTGGTGGATGGTCCACACCTGCACCCTGTTTTCTTTGATTGCAATGTTGCAGCAGGAACCCCGTTCGATTCGGGCTCGGGTCATAAGCAGTTCCCGACTGATGCTTTTTATATTCTGGGTTAGGAAGACCCGTAACGGATCCTCAGTGAGGAAGCCCGTAGCGGATTCTGTGGCTCATCCGAGCCGTAGCAATTGTAGGCCGGCAGGTCTTTTGATTTGCTGAGTCCTGCTGTTGATGGTCAAAGGCACTAAACGAGCGGAGGCGAACGGACATGTAGATTTTTAGCAGCCCATTGCGTTCATTGTTCGAGCTCGGCAGACCGAATGTCGATTGTATATTGCAACAAGATATCCCCCGAGATTCCAACCAAGCATCGCGATCGAAAGTTTTGGAACTTACGGTGTACGGAAAATATATTTCAGTCTAAGTAGCTGAAAAAGGTATAAACCGTTCGAATCAGCAGAAACCTTCAAGCTTCAAGGTCGGTTCCACAGGCGAAATTTTTGTCCTTCAAACTTTAACCCTACTACATAACTCTGACGCCGGCAACTTGAGCGCTTCAGCCCATTGGCCCAAAGGCCATCAAGTCGATGCGATCATTGTGGTGTCACTCCGCGGTTATACGTCCTGGCGTTCTCACTCTCCTGCACTCTCCCTCGCTCTCCTTCGGCAACACTATTCTTGTTCCAGTCCCGTTTCTGTCGGTTTGTGACGGAGTCAAGTGGTAAGTGGATCCAAACGCTCAGGAGACGCTCTGCTGGTGCTTTCGTTGCCGAAGGACTCCGAAGGATCGCGGGCCTTCCTGAATGCTCCACCGGCGCTGAATGATACGATTGGCCTACGAGAGCAACTGGCTACAGCTCCACATCGTCCTCGGAGCAATCAGTGCTCTCCCTGCACGGAGGAAATTTCTCATCGCGAACGATGTCTACCGCTAAGCAGCAAGCTCTTTCGTCATGCGGTGCAAGCTAGCGGATCAGAAGAATCTGGGGAAGTTAGGGGCAAGCCACTTTTTCCTTTCTTTTCACAGCCGGTTCGCTGAGTTTATTGTGTATCCTCTCGGACTCAGGTAACTGTTAGCGGACTCACTTGGGGTTTCTCTTGTTTACCAGACGGTCGAGCTACCCTTCCCTTAGGTTACTTCCCACGACAATGCGGAGTCGGATAACCGTCAAATAAGCGGCCCCACTCTAATTGACGGCTATCTTTCATTTTTTGATGCTGCTGGAGCTCCTGTGAGTTCTTCTAGTGTTCTTCTGTGTTTCATTCCTCATTGCCTTAGAGACCGAACATTAACCCCGGTTCAACCTTCCGAGGACCGAGTCGTATAAGTTCCTCGACATCCGGGTTGGTTTTCTTCATCCGGCTTTCGTCCCACACACCAAAGTCTACTCCCACACGTCTTTCAGACACCCCCACTATCCTTTAACAATGCCTTCCTTTGCTCAGATCACCGTCCTCGCCACCGTTGCGCTTGCCGCCTTCACCACCGCGGCGCCGGTCGCCGCTGCCAAGCGCGACTTGGTCCCCCTCCCCGCGATCTTCACGCAACTCCTCGCCGACGTCACTCCCATCGCTGCTGCCCTCTGTATGCGGCTTGATTTTCATCCTCCAATTCTCGACTGACAGCGAAACCAGCGTCGATAACCGCCTCGAACGCGACCGCCGACGTCGTCGGCCCCCTCACGGGCCAGCTCCAATCCGTCCTCACAGGCGCTGTAAGCCAGGCGAGCGCCCTCGCCGGCAGCCCGGTCAGCACCATCCTGTCGACTGCCGACGGCGTCATCTCTGTTACGGATGCCGCCCAGCTCATCGCTCCCGTTCTCACTGTCAGTCCCTTCCAACTTCAAAATACTTCTATTTGTTAACATGGACGCCTTGCAGGTTGTCTACGGTGGGATCCAGGACGTCCTTAACGTTGTTGGCTCCGGCCCCGCCGCCGAGGTCATCCAGCCCCTGCTTAACGAAGCCAGGTTCGTGCACCTTTTATGCTAACCCATGGATGCATTGTTCATATCGTTTATTCACAGCGGCGCCCTTGCTCCCCTGCTAACTACCGTCGCGCCCCTCGTCAACGGCCTGTTCGCCGCCCTCGCGCCTATCCTGGCCCCCGTCGTCGGCACGCTCGACAGCCTCGGCCTCGCCCCCCTCGTCGGCCTCGCTGGCTCCATCATCTAAGCGCCCGCGCCCTTGTCCTTTCATCCCGAATCCCCTATGTACGTCCTTCTCCTGGTTGCTTGCGATCCTGCGCCCGAGCTGACCTACGCGCGGACAGACCGACCCTTCGATCAGTTTATACCCATCTGAGATGAATGTTCGTTAGCGTTAGCGTTACGCTGTCCCTCTTACTTGCGCTGCGCAGAATGCAGAATCCGTACAACAATTTGAATTGAAATAGCATTGAATGTCGATCTTGCTTTGTAGAGAGACTTGCCCGTTGATAAACCTGCCTGCAAGCAAACTGAGTGAAGTTGTTGCGATACATATTCGCTCTCTACCGAGCGATGAACGCAGTAGATTGTAGGAAAAAAAACCCTACAGGTCCGCTCGCCCCCGCTACCCTTACAGGCTACCTCAACGAGAACAAAATCTGTATAAGAAGCAAAAAATGAAATGCAAATGCTAAAAACTATCCGAGAACAGCTTTATGACCCGAGCTCGAATCGAACGGGGTTCCTGCTGCATTTAGAAGGTTGGGGAAGGAGCGCAGGTGCGGACCATCCACCACGGGTCTTCCTATCCTTAATTTTGAACCGCAGTAAGTCAGTGAAATTTAACGGACAACGGTAGTAAAAAGTCTTAGACGAACCTCGTGAATGACCCAAGCCCGAATCGAACCGGCTGTCTGCTGCAAACTCACAAAGTTGGATTTCAAATAGGTGCAGGTGCGGACCATCC
Source organism: Mycena leptocephala (assembly GCA_029378395.1). Taxonomy (NCBI): domain Eukaryota; kingdom Fungi; phylum Basidiomycota; class Agaricomycetes; order Agaricales; family Mycenaceae; genus Mycena; species Mycena leptocephala. The sequence continues at coordinate 18,230 of JARJLF010001860.1, forward strand.
GCCATAGGTCTTCCTATCCTTAATTTCGAACCACAGTAAGTCAGAGCAAAAATTCAAAGGCCAACTGCAGTAAAAAGGACCACAAACTGGAACGACCCGAGCCCGAATCGAACGGGTACCTGCTGGCTACTGCGAAGTTGGGTCACAGAGTGCAGGTGCGGACCACCCGCCACGGGTCTTCCTATCCTTTGGTTTGAACTAGAGTAAGCTTAGTGAAAATCAACTGCCAACAGCGCAAAAAAGTTGAAGAGCTTGGCCTACGAGCCGAGACCGAATCGAACGGGTACGAGCTGTAAACCAAACTGTTGAAATTTAACAGGGAGCAGATGCAAACCATCCACCACTGGTCTTGCTGTCCTTCATTTCGAACCAGAATAAGTCAGGGTGAAATTCAACGGCCAATAGTGGAAAAAACTGACCGAACATGGAATGCCTATAACCTAAGCCCGAATCGAACAGGTTGCCTGCTGGAACATTGCCAGGAGTTGGGTTACATATAGAGTACAGGCACGGACCACCCGCCACGGGTCTTCCCTACCCTGGAAATAAAGCTACATAAATGAAGTAAAATGAAGAGAGAATGTGAAAAATAACCCTGCACCTCCGTATGACCCGAGCCCGAATTGAACGGGGTTCCTGCTTGAGTTTCCATGTTAAACGTTTTATATTGAGCAAGTGCGGACCATCCGCCACAGGTTTTGCTGTCCTTTATTTTGAACCAGAGTAAGCCGGCGTGAAAATCAACGCCAACAGAATGCTAAACCTTCGAAAGATCCGAGCCTGAATCGAACGACTTTACAGAGTGCAAGCACTGACCATCTGCCATAGATCTTTCTAACCCTAGAAATAAATCTGTATAAGTGAAGTAAATCGCCGGCGAATGCCAAAAACGTTCGAAGAACCTTTCATGACCTGAGCCCGAATCGAACGGGTTTCCTGCTGCAAACTCACAAAGTTGGACATCGGCTTTAAGTAGGTGCAGGTGCGGACCATCCGCCACGGGTCTTCCTATCCTTTAGTTTGAGCTAGAGTAAGTCAGTGAAAATCAACGCCCAACTGCAGTAAAAAAGAAATGTCCACACGGAACAACCCGAGCCTGAATCGAACAGGTTGCCTGCTGTAACCAAGTAGAGAGCTGGACAGAATGCAGGTGCGGACTATCCACCACAGGTCTTGGTATTCCTAATTTTGAACTAAAGTAAGTCAGCGTGAAAATCAACGGCTCACAGTGGTAAAAGTTGGCCAAAGCTGTCAAACCTCGAATGACCCGAGCCCGAATTGAACGGGCCGCCTGCTGTAAACAAGCGGGAGCTCTACAGAGTGCAGGTGCGGACCATCCCCTACAGGTCTTCTTGTTCCTAATTTAATACCAGAGCAAGTCTGTGAAATTCAGAAGCCAACAATGGAAAAAGTTGAAGCGCTTGGCTCTACGACCCGAGCCCGAATCGAACGGGACTCCTGCTTTTAAGGTTTGTACTGAAATTGCTATGGATGGCAGGCGCAGACCATCCGCCATGGGTCTTCCTATCCCTAATTTCGAACCATAGTAAGTTAGAGTAAAATTCAAGGCCAACGGTGGTAAAAACCTGAAGCTGACGGAGTTTGGTTACGACCCGAGCCCGAATCAAACGGTTGCCTGCTGCAAACTCACTAAGTCAGATTTCAAATAGGTGCAGGTGCGGACCATCCACCACAGGTCTTGCTGTCCTTAATTTTGAACTAGAGCAAGTCAGCGTGAAATCAACTGCCAACAGTGGTAAAAAGGGACAAACTGTTGAAAAAAAAAAGATAATCATACCCTGAAAGACCCGAGCGCGAATGGAACAGGTACCTGCTGTAACCTGTTTGGAACTCTACAGAGTACAGGTGCGGACCATCCGGTACAGGTCTTCCTATCCTTGATTTCGAACCAGAGCAAGTCAGTAAAATTCAAGGGCCGACAGTGGTAAAAGTGTTAGTCGAACTTGGAATGACCCGAGCCCGAATCGAACGGGTACGAGCTGTAAACAAACTGCAGAGATCTAACAGAGTGCAGGTGCGAGCCATCCGCCACAGGTCTTTCTATCCTTGATTTTAAACCACAGCAGGCCAGAGAAATTCAAAGGCTAACAGTGGAAAAAGTGGAGGATCATTGCCACACCCCGAGCCCGAATCGAACAGGTACCTGCTAGAAATCCTCATTGGGACCTCTGAACAGAGTGCAGGTGCAGACAATCCGCCACGGGTCTTCTTATCCCTAATTTCGAATCACAGTAAGTCAGTAAAAATTCAAAGGCCAACAGCGGTAAAAATCGTTAGAATGAACCTTCCTATATATATGGCCCGAGCCCGAATCGAATGGGATACCTGCTGCAAACTGCATGGACATGGATTTTTCAGAGCACAGGTGCAGACCATCTGCCACAGGCCTTCCTATCCCTAATTTCGAGCCACAATAAGTCAGTGAAATTCAAAGGCCAACTGCAGTAAAAAGAACCACCAACTGGAACGACCCGAGCCCTAATCAAACGGGTACCCTGCCAAACTAATCGGTTTCATCTTACAGAGCGCAGGTGCAGACCATCTGCCACAGGTCTTCATAAACCTGAAAATAAATTTGTATGAAAGAAGCGAAATTTAAGGATCAACAGTGGAAAAAAGTCTTTCGATGGACTCTAAGGAACGGAGCCCGAATCGAACGGGATACCTGCTGCAAAACGGATAGTCATGGATTTTCTGCAGAGTGCAGGTGCGGACCATCTGTCATGGCTCTTCTTATTCCTAATTTAATACCAGAGCAAGTCAGATCTTACTATCCCTAATTTCGAACCACGGTAAGTCAGAGAAATTTAATGGCCGACGGCAGTAAAAAACGGCTCTCTTCCACGAATGACCTGAGCCCGAATCGAACGGGGTTCCTGCTGAAATCATGATTTCAGGGCTCTACAACTCGAATAGAGGGCAGGTGCGGACCATCCACCACGGGTCTTGCTGTCCCTAATTTTGAAGCAGAATAAGTCAGTGAAATTCTACGGCTAACAGTGGGAACAAAAACCGCGATAGTCAACGACCTGAGCCCGAATCGAACGGGTACCAGCTGTAAACCAGAAGTTGAAACTTAACAGAGGGCAGGCGCGGGCCATCCACCACATCCCTAATTTCGAACCACAGTAAGTCGGAGTAAAAATTCAAAGGCCAACTGTGGAAAAAAGTTGGAGCGCTTGATCTACAATGCATGACCCGAGCCTGAATCGAACAGGTTGCTTGCTCAAATTTTCACCCTTTGTATAAAGGGTGCAGGTGCGGACCATCCGCCACGGGTCTCGCTGTCCCTTATTTTGAACTAAAGTAAGTCAGCGTGAAATCAACTACCAACAGTGATAAAAAGTTAGCCAAAGCTGCCAAACCTCGAATGACCCAAGCCCGAATTGAACGGGGCTTCTGCCTCTGAGTTTCTAACCAAGGTATGGAGGGCAGGTGCTGATCATCCGCCATGGGTCTTGAAAATAAATCAAACACAATGAAAAGTGAGTGGTGAAGTGAAAAGTCTGAACTTAATGTCCCTAATTTCGAACCACAGCAAGTCAGTGAAATTCAAAGGCGATGGTTAGCCAAACCTCGAAAAACCGAAGCCCAAATTGAACGGGTTGCCTGCTCCAAGTCCTACTCCTTTTTCGCTAAGGAATGCAGGTGCGGACCATCCGCTACAGGTCATGTTGTGCTTGATTTGGAACCACAGCAAGTCAGCGTGAAATTCAAAGGCCAAACTGCATTAAAAATGCTCTTGATGAAACATCGAACGACCCGAGCCCAAATTGAACGGGATACCTGCTGTAACCAAACGACGGATGTACAGAGTGCAGGTGCAGAACATCTGCCACAGGTCTTGATGTCCTTCATTTCGAACCAGAGCAAGTCAGAATACTATATAACCCCCAACTGTAGTAAAAAAAACCCTTGACAAAGCCTCAAGGGCCCGAGCCCGAATCGAACGGGTAGTCTGCTGTAAACTGGATAGTCATGGATTTTCTACAGAGTGCAGCTATAAACCATCTGCCACAGGTCTTGCTGTTCTTCATTTGAACTGGAATAAGTCAGATCGAATTTAATGCCCAACAGTGGCAAAAAGTCGTTCTGACGCTTGAACGATCCGAGCCCGAATCGAACAGGTACTGCTGGATCTACGTGGAATGCAGGTGCAGACCGTCCGCCACGGGTCTTCTTATCCCTAATTTCGAATCACAGTAAGTCAGAGTAAAAATTCAAAGCCCCAACAGTGGTAAAAATCGTTCGAACAAACATTCCTATGACCCGAGCCCGAATTGAACGGGTTCCTGCTTGAGCTTTTACACTGAGCAGGTGCAGACCATCCGCCACAGATCTGGATAGAACTGAAACTGAATCAGTACAAGGGCCAGCAAAGTTTAAAGCCCAACAATGGTAAAAAATTCTCTTCAAGATCTGCAAGACCCGAGCCCGAATTGAACGGGCTGCCTGTTGTAACCAAGCGGGAGCTCTACAGAGTACAGGTGCGGACCATCCGCCACGGTCTTCCTATCCCTAATTTCGAACCATAGTAAGTCAGAGTAAAATTCAAGGGCCAACGGTGGTAAAAAACCTGAAGCTGACGGAGTTTGGTTACGACCCAAGCCCGAATCAAACGGGTTGCCTGCTGCAAACTCACAAAGTCATATATCAAATAGGTGCAGGTGCGGACCATCCCCCACAGGTCTTGATGTCCCTAATTTTGAACCAGATTAAGTCAATGTGAAAATCAACGGCTAACAGTTGAAAAAAAAATGGGAGAGCATTGGCGACAACCCGACCCCGAATCGAACGGGGTTCCTGCTGTAACTTGAGCGAGGACCATCTACAGAGTACAGGTGCGGACCATCCGCCACGGGTCTTCCTATCCCTAATTTCGAACCATAGTAAGTCAGAGTGAAATTTAGCAGCCAACTGCAGTAAAAAGTCTTTCATGAAATCTATGACCCAAGCCCGAATCGCGGGATACCTGCTGCAAACTGGATAGTCATGGATTTCATATAGAATGCATGGGGGCCATCCGCCACAGGTCTTCCTATTCCTAATTTCGAACCACAGTAAGTCAGAGTAAAATATAACCTCCAACTCTAGTAAAAAGGAATCTTATAGTACCTTATGACCTGAGCCCGAATCGAACCGGGTTCCTGCTGTAACCTAAACGGGTGGCAATGTACAGAGTACAGGTGCGGACCATCCGCCACAGGTCTGGCTGTCCCTAATTTCGAACCACAGTAAGTCAGAGTAAAATTCAAGGGCCAACGGTTGTAAAAAGTGTCAGTCGAACTTGGAAGGAACCCGAGCCCGAATCGAACGGGACTCCTGCTGCAATTTTCTACCCTTTTACCTAAAGAGTGCAGGCGCGGACCATCCGCCACGGGTCTTCCTATCCCTAATTTCGAACTAGAGCAAGTCAGTAAAGTTCAATGGCAAACTGCATTAAAAATGTTCTTGATGAAACATCGAATGACCCGAGCCCGAATCGAACGGGTACCAGCTATAAACAAAACTGCAGAGATCTGGCAGAATGCAGGTGTGAACCATCCGCCACGGGTCTTTCTGTCCTTGATTTTGAACCACAGCAAGTCAGAGAAATTCAAAGGCTAACAGTGGAAAAAGTGGAAGAACAAATTAGTACTACCCGAGCCCGAATCGAACAGGTACCTGCTGGAAATCCTTATTGGAAGCTCTGAACAGAGCGCAGGTGCAGACCATCTGCCACGGGTCTTCTCATCCCTAATTCGAATCACAGTAAGTCAGTAAAAATTCAAAGGCCAACAGTGGTAAAAATCGTTCGAACAAAACTTCCTATGACCCGAGCCCGAATCGAACGGGATTCTTGCCGCAATGAGAGGTTGGCATTACAGAGTGCAGGTGCAGACCATCCGCCATGGGTCTTCTTATTCTCATACACACGCTTGAATATGGGAATAAAATTCGAGGATGCAGCGGACGGAGCAAGCAAAAAGTTCATATTTACCATCTAAGAGACCACCCCGAAGCGCACGGGTGCTGCGATAATCCGCTCTCTCGCAAACTCGGCGGCGATTAGGGAGCACAGAGGCAGACGATACGTTACTCCGAGTCTGGTGTTGATTCAGAGTGGGCGTAAGCTTGGAAGATCCGAGGACGACTCGGGGTGTCTGGGAACACCAATCCAAAAATGCGTACGCAGAGGCAGTCACGAGAGAGGATTAGCTCTATAGCCGCTATGCTGAAGCCTGAGATTTCGAAAGCTGATTCGTTGAATGGGACTGCAGAACTTCAGAAGGCTGACAGAGTGACTGTCAGCCACTGTTCACAGGAGATTAGTGGTGTTCAAAGTTGCTCCTACTCCTCTCCTACTCACGCTCCTACTTGCTTTCCTACTTGTCTTCCTGAACTCAGAAGGAAGATGAGCAGGAGATGGGAGTAGGATCCTTTTTGTCAGTAGGAGTGTCAGAGCTCCTTTTTGCAAAATTTCTCCTACTTGAATTTCCTTCTCAATGCCTATTGCTCTTTACCCCGATATTTTTTCACAAAGTTGTAGCATTTCTCTGCATACACCGACCTATAGAACCACCTCCTTGGCCTTTTAAACCTTAGAAAACATTTGCAATATTTTTGTTCTCCTACTAATCTCCTACTCGCAAATTGGCTAGGCAATGGTTTCAAAGTTGACCATTTTGAGCCCCTACTAATCATCACATTTAAACCCCCTACTCCTGGCCATGCAATAATGGCTTGAAATATATGGCTCAAAATTGACTGGGGGGTGCAGAATAACATTTCAGATGGACTAGATTTTACCCGAAAGAAAAAGTTGCATTTTTGACCGAGAAATAACAAGTAGGAGCTGAAGTAGGAAGATGAGTAGGAGCGCGAGTAGGGCCAACTTTGAACGGTACTATTCAAGACGCCAGAGGCTGAGACCATAAGTGATTGTTTTTTGATATTCTTCGCAGACATCGTGACGCAGACCTTGGCCTCCTTCACGTCTTGAAACAAGAGATGGATGCAACGAGTCGGAGGATGATCGGGATTAATTGGAGCTAACTCCGATTGTGATGGTTACCTAATTGTGACTCCATCTGCCTTGCTGCTCTCGTCTGGCGCTCTCCTCAGCCACTCACTTACACCACCAAAGTGCCCCCACGTTAGGAGCAGCTGGCACAGTCACTGCGCAGACACATGCCGCGAAACATGTCCACAGCTGGTAGTTTCGTGGCCACCAGCTGTCAAGTGCAGCTGGTTTTTCAGCTTACTGCCACCTGGCCCGCCATGTGTTGGGCATGTTTCCGCGCCAGCTGTCTTCAACTTCTCAATAATAATGTTCCATATGACCCTAACCTGTATCTGAATCAATCAGTATCATAAGCAACTTGAAAGCAACTTGAAAGTGAATTTTCAGGCGGGTTTTATCACTACGAACGAGAATATGGCCCAATTATTTTAAACGTCCGTGCGCGATTGCGTAATTTGTTGACAGATCACGCGTTGGTTGACGGTGTCCTTCTTGTCTCCTCCGCTCATCTCCCTGCCAGTCTGCCTCCGTTTCACACCTCACTTCCCCTCAGCATATCTTTGTTGATCTCACACCCAGTTCAAGGATGTGTTTCTCATCCTCAAGGGCTTCTTCCGCACCACCTCGATACGAGGATGGCCACCTCGTTCGAGTGGCACAACCTTTCGACAGCCGGCGCGACGTGGGCCCACCGTCGTCACCAGACTCGCTCGACGGTGACCATCGTACTATCACCACTGGTTCTCTCTTTTCCCGTGTCCCCTCCCTTCCCGCTCTCTCCGCCGTCAATACACGGCCCTACAAACGACCTCTCAACAAGCATCAAGGACCCACGCTCATAATCCAGTTCAAAGGCACGGTGGCTTTCCTTGGTCGACCCTCAGCGCAGTGTGTGTGTGCGGACGCCGACGTCTGATCTCGATAGCGATGCACCACTTCTGAGTGCTCTTTTTATCTCTGCTGCGTGAATTAATTTTCGCCCTTGTTGTCTTCGGCGTTGGCTCCGACTCCCACGCCATTCATCAACCGTATTGGTTTTTTTCGTTGTGAAGCAACTTCCGGAAGCCAATGGAACCAGATTGCGTACCAAGCTGTCAAGCTCACTCAAGTCCAAGTCTTAGTTGTTTACTCGTCTAACCCGATCAAGCCGCACTTGAGCCGTTGAGCCGTGAAGTTCATTCACTCTCCCATCAAGTACTTCCAAATTCCTCCTTCAAGATACAAAATCGTCATCAGAAGCTCAAGCTCCTCAAGTTTGTCAAGACTTGAACATTTAAAGCTTGTCAAGCACAACAACCATACTGGTCTCGACAATCCAGGTCAATCTTCGATTTTCGAATCCAATACTCAAATGGACTATCCTCGCAAGCCTTGGCACACCGCGCACATTGACGCGATGGATGCGGCCACGTCCGCTCAAGACCAGATCGGTGACGCATAGATGGCTGGGAGTGCATAGATGAGCTGAAATGAAGGTGTACCTCATAGATATCTTGCCCAGAATTCAATGTAGTTGCTGATTCATGCGCATGAAAGTCCGAAAAATAATTATATTAAAACGTGTACTAACACATGAATGCAATGTGCACTAGGCAGCTGGCCACCACGCAGGAGTGACTGCATCATGCCGCTATTGGAACCTGAACCTAGCGGTCAGCTTATCGACACATGGCCGCCACTCGTCGGCGACATGTGGCACACATGCTGGCTGCACCTGGCGGCTACGTGTCTCGCAAATGGCGGTGTACCATATCGACCACGGCCATGACCACCCCATACACCTTCCGCCGCCGCACAATCGGCCGCGCAGCGTCCCCCCCGACCTGGGCCTGCTACGAGCAGATCCACGGCGACGAGGACGAGGACGACCACGACGAGGACGACTTTAGCGACAGCGCCTCCGACGGCTCGGACGACGACGAGGATGCCGGCGGCGAGTCGGGGGACGGCGAGGAGCACCGGCCCGCGGGCGCGAACGTCGAGGACGGGGTGGCGCACGACATGGAGATGGACGTCGACGCGGAGGGTCCCGGCGCCGGCGACGAGCCCAGCAGCGAGTCCCAGACTCAGACTGCGGCACAGGCGGCCAAGGGCAAGCAGCGCGCGGTCGATCCGGCGCCTGCGCCCCCGAAGCGCCGGCCCCGCAAGAAGCAGCCGCGCTCGCATGTGTACACGCTGCGCCCCATCCTGACCATCCAGCGCAGCCAGGGCTTTGTCTGGAATCAGGTTCGTCGTATTAGCGCCTTTATTGCGCTCGTTCTCCCTTTCAGCGGCTAACTCTGCCTTTGACAGGATCTATTCGTCCCGCCGTATATCAAGGACCGATGTCCGTATATCTCCATCATGTCTCTATTAACTCGTTGCTCACTTTGATGGTAGATGTTGCATCGACGTCGCCGCCGAACTCGACGGGCTTCATCTCCACCTCCGTCTCCTCGACCAACTCGGCGCTGACCGACTACGAGGTCGAGGTCGTCGAGATCCGCGTGCAGGAGGGCGAGTTCGACGGCATCATCCCGTAGGACCCGCGCACCCGCCGCTCCTCACCCCACCCATGAACTCTTAGAATTTTCTTGGTTATAGCTCACCTTACATCGAGTCGTCGTATTAACGCCTGACATTACCTTGCCCAAACGTACGCCTCGCATTCCGCTACATATCTTCCTTTCTCTCCCCGTCGCTACATACATACAACATTCCGCTCCGCTTGCGCCTATTTCATTATACAATCCGTACCCGCCCGTAAGTATGTACTACCACTGTACCCTGTATTTTTGTCGATACCGGCGCCTCCTCTCAATCTCATCTCAATGTCAATAATATTAATATCTATAATTCTCGGTCGCGTTAAGTATTTCTCTTTCGGTAATGTGAGGCTTGATCATTCTCGTTCAGTGTGCTTGATTCTCTTTCAGTGTGAGGCTCAACGTTAACTCTTCCCACCGCCCTAAATTTAATTCAAAGACAGCCAAAGCTTATCGGGATCGATCGGATCATATCGCGATGGTGGCGGTGTTGCTATAGGGCGGGGTGGCGGTGCAGCGCCTCAAGCTGCGCCTTGGGGCGGGGTGCGTGTTTTGGGTCGCAGTGTATTGGAATTTATTTGAGATGGGTAAGTAAAATGAGGAGTTGAAATCCAAGACTCCCTGGAAGTAAGTAAGTACCAAGGCTGATGGATGGATGGACGCAGAGCCACGACAGTGAAAATAAACATTCAGCAACGAACGATCCGGATTTAAATACTCCGTATCACATTTAACCAACCAACGCGCCAGTAAAGATTCGGATTCGGGAGCCAGACGGAATAAGTAATGCGAGGAATAATCCATGCGAGTGATTCCAACTTTGAACGAGGTCGTCGAATACGGGCAGCGAAGAGATCGTTAGTATCAGTAATTTACAATTCAACGACATAGTAACTTACAACAGCAGCACCCATTCCAACTGCGACACTCAAACGCGGCCACGTGATGGAGAACATTCAACGCGAAAAGCCGAGAATATTTAAACGCGTGGGAGGGCGCGACCAGCCCCTTGAGAAGAGTTTTTGCTGCACGTCTACGCTTCAATGTGTGGTACTTGTTTTTACCCGTGACAATTCAGCCCATTTGCCTTCACTTGCCTACGTTTCTGGACAATCGCAAAAAAATTACAACTGCAAATTAGGTACAGTATAGATTAGAGCTTCGGATGAACGAAATCCACTTTACTGACCTGAACCTTGGTTCACTTGCCGATGAAAAAAAGGGCCTGTTGTGGTATGCAGGTAGTAGTTTGAATCCCGCCCTCCATTTGAAGGAAAGTCGACAGTCCCTTGCACATATTGATTCCCACTTGGGAAAACCCAACACTTCGGCAACTTCCCTACGCCTGCAATCTAGCCCTAGCCTCAAAAATTAAGCCACTCGAGACTTTTCATCTCGTTATGTTCAAAATGCTCCCTGCAAAAAGCCGAAGTCAGCTAAACTCAGCTGGTCATTCGAACCTAAACTGTGCCATCAAGAAATGTTCTATTCGGGGACCAATATTAGTAGAGGCACGCAGCCGCAGACGAGTGGACCATTTATACAGGTCATTCACTTCTACGCGTCAAAACGCGTGAGCACGCGTGTCCACTCGACTTCTCTCCAATAACGGCCGTCATGATGAAGGAGGGATTAGTCTGCCAGTGCTTTTAGAACAGGCGGACGAGTTCAAGACTCCCTTTGCACCGGTGCCTCACTACTAACGCCCTGGACTTGAAGTTAGTGACATTGAATTGGTATCCTACTTGACTCTGTATAAAACGAGCCTGGATCTCAGAGTGAGTGATTGATAGTAGGAGTTAACCTCCTTTTAGTGCAGGAGATAGGCAAACGAGTTGACTTCCTTCTTCATTGCACCCGTATCTTGCAACTAATGCCCTGATGCCAGCCTGAGTGACATTGGATTTGTATCCAACCAAATTGACCGAGTCTGTATAAAACGAGCCCAGATCACAGAGCTCTCCTCCCCAATCGCACCAACATGCAACTCAAACTGCTCACCGTTCTCGCGGCTGCGTGCCTGACAGGTGTCTCTGCGCAGTCGGGCTGCGTGAGTAAAGTCTCTTCGCTCAACTGCAACTACTGAGCGAGCCGATGGCCTGCAGATGCTGGACCCGCCCCAGGGGTGCCCCACCGGCTATATACCATGTCCTTCGTCGGTCATCCATGTTGTTTTCTGCTGCCCGGTGAGTTCCTTTGGGCTTTCAAGTTTTGAGCCAACAGCGCGCGCTTACACGTATTTCTTCTGCGTAGCCTGCGAGTAATGGACGGTGCCCCGTAGGCTTGTGACCATGCAAAATTTCCGACGCGTGGGCCTATTCGTTAGAAACAGCGAGGGCGAAAGCAGCATGGGTATTAAGATTTTTCTGGGGTTTTATTGATCCATGTTCACGGCTGAAGACAACAGGGCGGAGAGGATTTCACAGGAAAATACGGACCGATTAATGCAGGAATTTCATGGCATCGGTTACACCTAGTTGAAGCATTTGATGGGCGAAAGAAGAAAAATAATGGGTCCTTGGTCGAGAAGCAATTTGGAAACGCCACCGAGCGCTTCATACGCGAGGATGGCAGAATAATCAAGTTCTGTCGACCGAGGCGCTGGTTGTGATGGAGCGCTAAGCAGAGCTGGCGATTACGAGACGGTGCGGGAAGATCTCCCTACATGGGTACTTATTTTCGTCCCGAAGTCGAGTACGGGTCCAGACTGGAGGCCACGTATGTGCACTGTGTTCTCACCGACGGCGAGGTGGATGGGAACGACAAGGGTTAGGGAAAGACTCAGCCAGAGCGATGGGGCGGGTGTAGGAGAATGGTTGGATAGGACGCAGGGTGAGGCGTAGAGTAAATATTGGACTCACCGCCAATATTTTCGGTGTATATTGGAGGTACTCTCCGTTGACGAACAGAGGTGGAGAACTCCGAGAGTTTGTTGAGCTAGCGGCGGATAAAATGTGAGAGTGACCTGTAGATATTGAAATTGAATCGCCAATGACTCGAAGAACTGTTGCTGATCATGACCGGACAACTAGCCCGTCTCCGACGTGCTGGGCAATAGTCGGGGGTACACACTCATACGGGATCCTGTATATTCTGTTATAAACAGACGGTACAACAAGTGGGTGCTTGTACCTGCGCATTGTTGCTCCTGTAATCGTGTGTCGATTCGTGCTGAGGATGAGCCAGAGACGATAGTGGGCACGATGTAGTCTCTCTTGACAGACGCTCTATATCAGTACTTCCTCGTACCTCGGTTGATATAGATGGTCATCCAGAAAACTCTGCCAGAGGAGTGCATGACGGCGGAAGCTAGCGCTTAAGTAAAAAATATGCCTGCCACGGATGCTGGCCCGGGGAAGAAACTGAGATCCCAAGCTGTCAGAGCTGTCCGACGTTGAACGCGTTTATATCATTTTGTGGCCACGAGTAGCCTACGCCAAACACAGCCACATCATTTTACGCTTAGCGCCGCTTAGCAGTGACATCGAAACGCGAAAACCCGGCACTTGCGCTCTCCCTCTTCCCTCTGTCCAGCCATTATCAATCTAGAATTAGACCAGGATAACGGTGGTGGTCGACGTCAAACCAGAGCTGGATCAGTGGCAGGGTACGACGCTCTTGCGAGTCAGCCTTCAAGTTTCTCGAGCTCAGAGAAACAAATATTTCGTTTGGATGTTCGTGAACTGCCTTTAATTTCTACTCGCCCTTTGCTCAGTCCTTGATTTCATAGACCTCTTTCAAAGTGTTTCCGGGATCGCCAAAAGAACGGCAGGCTCTTCGGTAAGTCAATTGATATTGCTTGAAGTCGCCGCTGGATCTCAACGGCACTCGTTTAAAGCCCAAAATCTCGATGCTCGCCCACCTTGAAGCAGATCGTACTCGCGTCACAGATCTTGAGGCCCAGATCTTGCATCTCGAGCGCTCTCTTTCTGCATTGCGGAATGAAAAAACGCTAGTGCAGGAGCGGCTTGATTCCTACAAATACTCAGTCTTGACGTTGCCCAACGAAATTGTCTCCGAAATCTTCATGCACTTCCTCCCAGCTTACCCTCGCTTCCCTCCCCTGACCGGCATTCTATCGCCAACTATTCTGACACAAATTTGTCGAAAATGGCGAGAAATCGCGCTGGGCACCCCCGCGCTCTGGAGGATCATGTCAGACAGCGCTGACCCTCCCTTCAACCTGCTGGCCCACGTATTCAATATCTGGCTGAACAGGTCCCGCAGCTGCCCGCTTTCTCTACAACTCGGTCTTGGTAGGTTGGACATAGCTCCAGTCCTCGCAGCAATTGTTCCCCACCGCAGGTGCTGGGAACGCCTGGAACTTTACTTCCTTTCTCCATCTCATCTTCCTATCCTTGACGGTACAATGCCTCTCCTGCGGTACTTGGAGCTGCACCTCGATCCCCCATCGTCGGGACCACAGCCGTAGTATTGGATGCGCCTCTGTTACGCACCGTCGCTCTCGATGCTAATGCTGCATCGAAGGTCATATTACCGTGGACACAATTGACGTCCTTGGCTTTGCTCTACGTATCCCCGCACGAATGTGTTCCAATTTTGCAGCAGACATCGAACCTCGTTCGTTGCAAGCTGCACTTCTTCTTCGACCCCAACAGTAATCACATTGGACCTGACGTTACGCTTCCGTGCTTGGAATCATTGACCTTGAGCCATGTAGATCACGAATCGGTGACGGACTTTCTCGAAACTCTCATCGTCCCTGCTCTCCGCAGCCTCGAAATCCCCGAGCAATTGCTTGATGCCGACCCCATCAAGTCGCTCGCAGTATTCATATCAAAATCCAGCTGCAAGCTAGAAGAGCTGCTCATCGCTGGCACCGTATCAGTGCCCCTCTCCTCATACTGCAACGCGTTTCCTTCGATTCGGAACATCTCCTTCAAAGAAAGAAGTTTCGGATAATTCAGAGGCCTCAGGCGTCGAGGCCAACTCCTAAAAAGAATTCCAGGATTCCTATGTTCGTTGTGCATTTCTTTTGTATTATTCCCACTCACTTCTAAATATGCTTCCAATATACAGCCATATGATTTCACCCCTTCCAAGAAGTTCCATACTTCCTTTCCCCAGTGGTTTATTTCGTCCTTTGGAACATTGTATAATTTCCGTGTGCATGTATTCTTCCTACCGCCAGTACATCGCTGGGGATTCTGCTTGTTCGTGGGCTATTAAAACTTATATAGGATGTCTACAACATTCGTAGAGGGACATGAGCCTCCTTCAATATCAATACGTCGGCGACGGTTCCTGGCTTCTGATGAGTTGAAGAATCGAAGAAAGTTTACAGATGTTTCAAGGACCCAGAGAATTCCTCTTCATTTTTAAATATAATTTCGTTCTGCACACAAGAAATCTGCAACATAATATCTACCCTCCCTCTACTCCACTCCAACCCATCGTGCGCGCGAAATCGAGTCGTAGTTGGCGAGAGATCGGATGTGATACGGACACCGCCTTAAGGAAGGAGTCTAAAGAGACTTCCTACGACCTTGCTCCGAGCCTCAGGTGTTCCAACCGTTCCAAATGAGAGGGTGTCTTGCGGACGCTGGCGCAATGGACTATCGACCTAGTCGCAGCAGAGGGCGATTGGCTGATGACAAGGGACGATGGCGACGCCGTCGATCGACTGTGCATCGGAGTCTGTGCAAGTTTGCGACTGGTGTTGAACCTAGATCGGTTACCCGAATCGTGCCGGCTCCCATAGATATACGGGTGGTTCCACTGCCGAGCGCGCTCTCATTTGGTACCCGGATGGAATTCAGACTCGGGGGGTGCTCGGGTCGGGCTGCTCACTCGTCACGCAAGGCTACTAGTCCTAAGATAGAAATCAGCAAAGCAAAAGGTGAGATAGAAACAACGCAGCTGGTGAGCGTCTTTCATCCAACGCGAGTTTGCTTTGTCATGGGAAGAGGATGAGCCTGGAAAGCGACATAATATGAGTGAGTACATGTCCAAGAGGGAGAACACCGAGACGCACCTGCGCGAGTCGTGTCGAGGAGGGCCTAGGGCATTAGTCAAGGAGGACCTAGGGCATTTAGTCAAGGCTAGAACAGAGTAGGACGAGATACTCACAGTGTATTTGCATCAGAAGGGACGGGAGGAGCCAAGGCGAGGAAGGAGTGAAGGGACGACGATGGAGGTCAAAGAGACACACTGGCGCGGGGATCTTCCGAGTATTTAAACTCCGCGGCAAATTCCGAATTTGTGGAACGTTTGGTGCGTGCGTCATGCTGAGCCTGCTCGGAGATCTCGGAAACTCTTCTTCGAAGGAAATAACCACACCCGATACTGACTAGTAGATATTACAAGTAAGCCGAGTTTAGTAGACTTGTAGAATCGAAGTCTGATTGAACAAACGTTTGACAGGCTTACCGAGGGTACTGTTATTTATTATATTCTGAAGGGCGCGTCTGGCAGTGGTATATAACCATAAAACGCAAGTGGGGCTGAAATTATTTCAGCTAACTACCGTACACTCTATTTCATCGTTCAAATCTCAACCATTGGATTATCCGTCAGAGAGTCGCAGCCACGCCACGGGATTGTTTCGAGGCCGGCGCTGGATTCTGCTGGACCGTGCATGAATTTATTCAAGAGAATGTGGAAACCGAAGCGACAGGGGTAGTCAAACATAGATCCCGAACTCAACATGAGGCCTATGAGCCGCCGTTTCAAAAGAAACCAATATCAGAGAGAAATCAGCATGTGCTTCATCAAACATAAATTCCCATTGCAGATGCGAAACCCGAGCTCTTGAATAGAAGGGAAACGGGGCATGAACAAATAAAAATCACGCCGTAAAAGCCTGCCCCACGCGTTGAGGGCGATAAGATGGGAGTTCTACGCACCAAGGCGAATCGAATTCAAGTTATTCACCGCTCGAGAATTTATTACCATTGGTCGGTCGTAAAATAGCGCCGTTGTGTCAAACTTGAGTTCAAGGCGAATCGAATTCAGGTTATTCACCGCTCGAGAATTTATTACCATTGGTCGGTCGTAAAATAGCGCCGTTGTGTCAAACTTGAGTTCAACTGTTGTACTTATAAGATCGTTTCGTTTCACCAGTTATTCAAGTTGACCATGTGCCGGAGAGGCGTCGAGGGACGAGATCGTTTCGAACGTATATATTCTCCCCAAATCCATGCAGGTCGTTGTGATCGCAACTCATGGAAATGTTTACACTCGAGATTGTCGCCAAATGCGACCGCGTAAAAAATCAGAATGTGTATCGGAGGCATACTTGGTGTGTCGCACATTGTGTTTACTAGTATTGTGATAGATGAGTGGGGATTAGACAGAAGAAGGGCTGAATGCACATATAAGGACCTCCAAATATTGTCATTCGGAGTCAAGATCGTCCTCGACGTCTGAGGAATTCGAACTTTCTTCGCCACTGAATGAAAACCGCCTAATGGAGGGAAAAGCCTTGAGGTAGGAGGACTCGGGGACTGATCTGGGACCAGTGATTTGTACCTCCTCCAGCTTGCAGCCGGATTTCGATATAAATGCTGCCAGCGACTCGATTGGGTTGACAGAAAGGAAGTCCTCGGGAATCTCGAGGCTGCAGAGAGCAGGGACGATGAGAGTTTTGAGAAAATCCATCACCGATTGGCGACCTGGATTGATCAAGGTCAATGATTCCAAGCACGGAAGTGTGATATCATTAAGTTGATTATTGGTACTGCCGAAAAGCTCCAGCTTGCAATGAACGAGGCTCGAGGTCTGCTGCAAAATTGGAACACATTCGTCCGGATATACGCAGAGCAACGTGAGGGACGTCAATTGTGCCCACGGTAAGATGACGCTCAAGGCAGCATCATCGTTGAGAACGACGGTGCGTAACAGAGGCATCTCACCACATGAAACAGCCTCGGTTGCAGGGAAGAGTCGCAGATCCAAGTAGCGCAGGAGAGACATTGGGCCGTCAAGGATAGGAAGATGGGATGGCCTAGATGAAAGTTTCAGATGTTCCCATCGTGCACGGTGAGGAACCAGTATTGCAAGAAATTCAGCTACGTCCATCTGAAAATCAGTTGCATCAAATCGAAGCGAAACCGGGCAACAGCGGGACCTGTTGAGCCAAGTATCGAATGTATGGATTACCAGGTCATAGGGAATATGAATGCTCTTGTGGTATGACGATATGGCCCTCCAGAGGGCGGGGGTACCCAGCGCTATTTCTCGCCATCTTCGACAAATGTGTGTTAGAAGGGTTGGCGAGAGAGGGCCGATAAATGGTGGGAAGAGGGGATAGGGTGGCAGGAAGTGCATGAAGACGTCGGATACGATTTCGTTTGGTAACCGCAAGACTGGGTATTTGTAGGAATCAAGCCGGTTCTGCACTAGCGTTTTCTCAATCTGCAATGCAGAAAGGGAGCGCTCCAGATGGAGGATCTGAGCCTCAAGATCTGCAATGCGAGCACGATCTGCTTCAAGGGCGGCGAGCATTGGGCTCTTAACGGTCGCAAACTTGTTCCTTTGAACGGTTTTGTCATTGGTGACTTGAATATGCGACTGCAAGTCTGACTTACGTGGAAATCTCGTTTTTCTTGCTGATATTCGAAGCCCAAGTTCGGGGCTAATGTGAGAATCTGTGTCGATGATTTCCCTCCTGGTTGAGGTGCCCCGGAGGTGTGCGCTGTCGTGGTAGATGGAAGGAGGCCTCGCACTGCCACTGATTCCATCCCCGAATTGGAATGAAAGCCCCTATCTCCCGCGGCCGGCCACTTCCATGTCGGTACCGCCTGGCTCAAACAGTACTAGCGAGAAAACACAAGGAAGGATTCGAAGTTGAGGGAATATGCGAGGTCGCCGGGTAAGTTATGTGAGCTCAGCGCAAAAGAGAAAACGAAAAGCGAGATGTTGAGAGGCAAGAGACGGGGTATCAACCGGCGCTGTGGGTGCAACGTGCATCACCTCAATGATCAACTTGAATCACTGCTTTGCTTCCGCTCGCTCTCACCGCGACGATGCTCTCTCAGGCGACACGGTATCTTTATATTGTGCCTCCGGAGCTCTGGCTCGCCTGCTGGTCTCTATGCTCCCTTCAGCAACTAAGGAGACTCTCGCTGGTTTGCAAGCTCTTTCGATCCCTGGTCACACCCCATTTATTTGAGGAGCAAACTTTGGACGTGGTAGCACTTGCACGGGGACTGGACAGGGACAACTGGAGGGATCGCGTTCGCCATCTTCACCGCACAGCTGTCCGGCTGGACAAACTCCAGGGCTCTTTTGCCCCGCTGGTTCATACCTGGAAGGCCACTTTTAACCGAGGGATGACGCTGAGTCACTACCATTCTGAGATCGAAAACATTCACCTGTTCGACACTCTAGGCGGCAGGGTAGTCGCGACATTCTTCGCCACGCTCAGACATTATTGCAACCTATCGTCGTTGCATTTTGGATTCACCACCATCGATCTAGACGGCCATGAGGCCCTGAGATGTCTACCAGCGCTGAAGGAACTCCATTTGCGCAATTGCGGCATGGCCGCTGGGGAGGCCCTTCTGCGCATAGACGCTCTAAAGATGATCCACTGTTCCCCCATTGCTTCCGACTCCATTCGGCTAGTATCGCCAAAGATTCTTCGCACCCTGGACATCACTTCACACCATGTAATCTCCGGATTTGGATCGGACACGCTATCCACTCTCGTGGAACTATCTGTCGAGGATGTGGACACTCAACAACTGTTCCAGTTCCTCGCTCAGTGTCCTCGGCTCCAGTTGCTGGCCATCGGCTCCCTCGACGAGGGGCTGCCCCTTCCCCCAGTTCCACCCAGCATCATTCCCCGTCTTCGAGATCTTACTGCACCGCCGGACGTTGTCCGCATGCTCGCTCCCCATCGTCCTATTCACAGTGTAACAATATCTGATGTTATGCTCCGCCCACCCGACATGATCATGCCTCTGTGCATGGCTATTTCACGCGCTACTGTACCCCTGCAGTCGCTCAACTTACCCCGCACGGGACTGTCGCTCGAGATCCTCGTAGAAATCTCCTCGTTATTCCCCGAACTGAAGCAGTTGTCTTTGAAATTCCGGGGAACCCGTATATTCCTAGACGAAGCCGTCTCTGACTACGAACCGTCCGGATCGCCCATTACTGTTGACAGGCGGACCCTCGAGCTAAATGACGACGAGGCGTTCACTCGTATCCTGCCCTCCGACAATATCTCGGATGCGGAAGAAGACGATCCGCCCCTCATCAAGGTCGCCGAGCGCACGGAAAGATTCCCGGAGCAGCCCAGTCTGTTCCGGCGCCAGATCAGCGTGCAGGTAGGTGTTCCTTGTAGCATCCTCTCACTGGTTGCTGAAAGACTGTTCAGATCCTCTTGGGGTGGCTAAAGGACGGTCTACTTTTCCTGCCTCCCACCATCGAATCTTTGCTTGTTGAAGAGGACAACCTTTATCTGCCATCTGAAGATCAACACCAATCTATTGCAGTTCTCACTCGCCTGTACCCGCGCCTCCGGCGGCTCCAATTTGACGAGCTCGAGAGTGGTTGGATACGAACTGGAGATTTGTGGGCGCGAGTAGTGCAGGGCCGCCGCGAGGTGGTTAAGATCGTAGCGCCAGTGCTCGATGTCTGAAGGAGCCATGGACGTTGCTTCGCATAGAATGCAGAGCGTTTGTGACATACCTTTATTTCTTTGTTCAGGGACTGCAGTGTACAAAGGCGCCGGTACACACTGATAACGAATTATCATGATGTACTCATCTGCAGCGGCTATGATTTTGCAAGTCTCCTACCAATCAATTAACTTGGCTTCCCACAACACATTCGTGAGACGGGGCGTCGTGGATCTAATCCATCGCCGGACCTTTTCCCGTTCTTTCTTTCTTTCCGTCCATGAAAGTCGGGGTTATGAGCAAAATGAACTGCGTGTTAGATTACGAGACACAAGTATTTGCGCGCGCTACCCTGAACAGGGCAGGGAGACGATGAGGGAGGCGTGAATGCACCTTTAAGAAGCAATTACCTACCAGAGCAAGGCATGTCGATGCTTCATCAGCAAACCCTGATCCCACTCCAGAGTACTACATAGGGCCGTGTAGTGGCTGTAGTGGCTGTAGTGTCTGTAGTGCGGGTCCGGGGTCATGGAGTGCTCTGTAGTGCGAGGGGTCCTCTCTGTAGTGCTCTGTAGTGCTATGTAGTGCACGGGGCCCTCTCTGTAGTGCTACAGAGCGGCCGTACATAGTGTGCTGTAGGATGTAACGTTCAGTTAATTACGAAATAAACCTCATATATTGCATAAAATCACACGGAGATCATCACACAGAACGTATGGAGACGAAGAAATATAATAAAATATACAAATTACATCGCAGCAGTGTGTGGTATATGTCCGTCCCCCAATTAGTTGAGCACCACATTCAGAACTTTCTTCGAAACCTTCTTCTTCCGTGGCTGGCGCACAGCGTACGCTGCAGTGTGCCACGCGCGCCACCGTCCCACCGTTTTAGGGCGGTGATGCTCGTCGGCAAAGACATTATCAATGCCCTCGAGGCAGCCGTCATAGAACTCTCTGTATTGGTCACACGTGAGTTTGACATCGACGCGGTAGCCCAACCCCTTCTCCTTTTCATCAAAAACATTTTTTAGCTAAGGCGTAGGTGTAATCAGTGTCAAGGTGAAATCTTCCACTGCAGCTTACGAGAGTACAGGCCGCTGCGACCAAGTGCTTCCCGTACGGCTTGAATTTATCAGCGAAAAGCATACCGACACAGCGTTTGCGGGAGTTCGGAGAGTTGAAGAGGAGGTTCTCGATGGCGATCCCTATCGCTTTATGGCTAAAATTATTCGTGCGGCCCTGAGGAGGTGTAAGCGACTGAACAATAGAAATGCAAAACCATACTTCATCGTCTTTGCCGTCCGTCAGGAATGCGGCTCCATCTATTAAGTCGGCGATCTTGGTAGCAACCGCTTGTTGGTATTCAGCTTGTCCTAATCCTTGGTTTGCAAACTCATCCAGGTTTGGCTCAAGTGAGTATAGGTCAACAGCTGCTCTAGTCAAAGTCTTTGAGGCGCCGCGATAGTGGGCCACCTCCTCCCAAAGCTGGATATGTTTGTAAGCGTGCAAGCGACAAGAAGGTATGACTGACTAGCTGGATCATCGCCTCATAGTGGTTTTTATAGTACTCTGAACGCTTGAATCAGCCAATTCTTCATCCACAAGAATTAAAAGAACCCACCCGGCTCGAGGAAGGTTGATGGGCTTTGCTCTGCCAAGGATATATCGACCTTGTGCATAGCGTGGCCGAATATCTGGACCAGCTCAGGTTTGAGTTCCTCACGCGAGGGCAAAAATTGCTCCGTGAGGAGATGGAGATGGATGAGCGGTTTGGCTTCCGCAAATACGAGGCGCCAGTTGGGGGGAAAGAACCCCACTTGGGTGGGGAGGGGCTCAGCCCGAGCAGTGTGGGGCTTGCGCACCTTCTGCTGCTCTTCCTCATCATCACCATCGTTACCGTCGCTGTTATCGTTACCGTTGCGGTCGTCGCCGTCGCTGTCGACATCTCCCTCACGCTGATTCTGCCCGTCTTCCTCGTGCCGACTCTGTTGTTGCCGGTTGCGGCAGCGTTCGAGCGCCACGGGGTTGGGCGCCTTGTTCGGACGGTTCTTATTATGGTGGGCGCCAAGTACAGATATACCTACGCCTGGATCAGGCAGGGTCTGATATACGATTAAAAAACGGACCTTTCTTATTGCCACGGCGGTCACGAACTGCGCACACATGAGTAAGACAGAAGATGGCATGGAAAAGGACTTGCCAGGGTCCCCATCTTGGTCCTCTTGCGCGTCGTCTACTGCACATTTATTAGCTCTTGATACCCAGGCCTGTAATAACTATACCTTCTCCAGCACTATCCGCCTCTTCGAGGGCTTTGCCACGGCGGCGGTCCTTACTTTGCGTACCTGCTACGGGTATTTAGACATACGTACATTGCGCCATGCGTGCACTCACCGGTTACTGGGTCCATGTCGTCAGAATATGTCCCCTCATCATCATCGCGCTCGTTCTCTGAACCATCGCCGTTGACAGGTTCTTGCTCTGCGGGATCGAAATCTGAATCCATGCGATCCGAACCCCCCCGCTGTCGAAGCCGCCGTGGAGGTCACCACTATTGTATCCGGCATCGTAGAAGTCACCAGCACCGACGTGGTCAAGATTCATGGACTGGTCATCGTAGTCAATAATTATTGATTCCGAGTCTTCGATGTCATTGCTGCCCCGACGGACGAGGTCATCCGTCGGGGTAACGGTGTTCGAACCTGGAATGCGTGAGCAGGGGTAATGTCAGTGGCAGACAGGCTTACTTCTGGCAGCTTTTGCCGTTTTTGTCTGGAAAAGAATGGTGAATCGACATCCAGGGAGAAATATATAATCACATACTTGTGTCTCACCGCCGAAGCCTTGACTGGCCCGATGGGCATCCGCTGAGAAGGCGAGTTTCCCGGACTCTGCAATACATGAACATGTGTGATGCCGCTGGCACAAGACTTACGATAGACGTTGCCACCACTGCCACCACTGGTGTTGGGACCCCAATGGACGTGATCATCCGTCGGAGTCCTGCCCCCTTCGTTCTAAAAGAAATAAATAAAAAGATGAGTGGAGATCCAGAAGAGGGTATGATAACCTACGTCAGCGTCCCGCCGCGGATGAGTGGCCCCCCGACTCGGGCTCTCATTTTCCTGCTAATAGTGGTCAAACTTTAGAAGGATTCAATATATATAGAACTCGCAACATACCTCTGAATCATCGTGTCCGGGCATAGGAATGTTGCTCTATATATAATTCAATGTAGACTGAGTAATTTATTAGTTTGTAAACATACTTGAAGGTCGCGGGCTGTTGCCGCCTTCGACCGATACACGCGCTGGCCTCGTGGAGGCTCTTGAAGTTCTTGGTGGCGCTGGACAGGAGTTTTTCGGGGCAGCGCGGCGACTTGACGAAGATGAGGCTCTTGAAGTTCTTGGTGGCGCTGGACAGGAGTTTTTCGGGGCAGCGCGGCGAGTTGACGGAGAGGAGAGTCTGGACGCTCTGGGCGAGGCTGAGCAGGAGTCTTTCGGGGCAGCGCGGCGAGTTGACGAAGAGGAGAGTCTGGACGCTCTGGGCGAGGCTGGACAGTCTTCTTCTGGGCGGTCTTCTTCGCAGGCGCGGGGGCCAACTCATTTTGAGGTTCCTCCTCGGGAATGAGCGCCGGGGGCTTCGGATTTATACGAATCGACTCGCTTTCCTGCTCGTATCGAGCGATTGTCGACTTCTTCTGGCGTTTAGACGATGGAGAGAGAACTATTGGACATTAGTAGTAATAAAATGAGCTGTTGCGACTTGCTGTTTTTCGGGTCTATAATATATTGAGTAGAGGCGCGTTAGAAAGTAGTTCCACTAACCGCATTCTGGCCTCCGAGCCTTCTTTGCTTTGGGATGCGGAGACGCGTTGTCGTTATCATTACTGGCGTTACCGTTGTTGTTGTTGTTGTCGTCATATTCGCGCTCTTTACGCTTTGTACCTGTGGCTGATAGCAGTCATCAACAAGACGCGTTCTTAGGTAGATCGTCACTTACCAGTCGTATTTTTCTTCGGGCCGCGCCATTGGTGGTGGCTTGGAGGTCATCAGTTGGCATTGGACGCGTTTCGATGAAAACCAGTCGAGCTTACCGTTCGATGCGGTCCTAAATGGTAACGGTGCCCGGTTCTCATTCGGGGAGGCGCGTCTGGGTTTGGCGCCACCCTTGTTTGATTCTGAAGGCAGTTAGCATCAAGTCGCTGAGAAGTGGAAAGACTAACGAGACTTCTTAGAGCTCCCGGACTTTGATTGTTCTTGCCCATTGTTGTGGCTAAAGACAAGAGCTACCAGGTATGTTCAGCGGAATTTAAACAAAGCCAGACGGATCAAACAAATATCCTCACGTGTGGGCGATGGCGCCCCAACTCCTGTCGTAAGTCCACCGCCTCCAAGATAACACCCAGCACTCGCTCTCACTCGAACACTTCAAGAAGACGGAACATTGTCATTGCCACAAGTCAACCACACCCATCTATTGCAAATACATCTGCCCTGCGATTATCGCTGGACAGCTGGACAGAGGCGGGGCTGAGCCTGCGTCTCGAGTCGTATCCTACTATCCTACTGGGCAACAGGCACCCAGCAGGCCACAACATAGGGCAGGAGAGTGAGGGAGAACTGCTGGGGCGATACGCTCCGGCAGTTCGTGGTGGTGGTAAGAAGAAGAAAAGAGACGGACTTCAAACTTTGACCATGTGACACTAATTAATCATCAGATCGGTCCGAGATAATCGGAGATAATCAACTCCCATCTTCAAGCTCATCCATTTCCTCAACGGTCTCGTAGCTCAGCGGTTAGAGCATCGGATGATCATTGCCTCAAAATCGGGAATGTTATTCCGAAAACCAGGGTTCGACTCCCTGCGAGGTGATATACGCATTCATTTCATTTTTTTTTCAATTAATTATTTTGCAGCATCAATAAATCCCGTGATCGTCCCTCAAGTTCTTTCAAGTCCACCACCTGCTTGGTACCTGCTTGGTGCGCTTGCGCCTTGTAGGACTCTCTTGTCTTCCACCCGCTCTGGAACTCCCACCGCCATTTGCTTGGTGCGCTGTCGCCTTGTAGACGCGCTGGTTTTCTTCCAGCCACCCACCGAACCTCAATCCACGTACTGCGTGGTGCGCCGTCGCCTCGTAGAATTCAATCCTGGCTCTCATGAATCCCACCCTTCCTGTAAGACTTTGCTCTCCGCTCACCTAACACCACCTAATCTTTTTTCTTAGTTACTCGATGGGGAACCTATCCTTGGCCATGCTCGCATAGGAGATGCTATCTACGGTGTATACAACGGGAATCCCCACTTTCTGAGGAATATGCCAACCTATGAAGACGCTCCCCACCCTATCACGCGTCCATGCACGGAAATTTCACGTCTCCGACCTATGCTTCCCCTGCCACCCCATATATCATGTTTATCCCGAGCGTACATCCATGGTATGGGCCGCTACTCAATCGGCTCAACTACAAGCGCTCTGGACTTCCTATAATCGAATTCGAGCATGGACGGTGGGGTCTGGCGAGCTCCTTAGCGGATGATTGGTGGACACTGGAAACAAACCTTCGCCGAGTATTAAACGCTATGATGGATATCGCTAAAAAACGCACGAAGGGAATGGTACCATTTGGCTGGCCGAGCCGGTGGGGTTACCTCAACAAGTTTCGCACTGAACAGAGTGCTCGAACCGCCATCGTCCGTGCCATCCGTGGATTCCTGCCTCTCATCGGCAGTCTTTCTATGTACTTCTGGTACATGGAGCTGCGGGGCTATCTGAGGGATTCAGCCGGGGAAGTCCTCGCGGTTCATGACCTTCCAGATTGGAGAGAGCTGTGTGTCTTGTTGCTGGCGTGCATTGCCAGTGGCTGAACGATCTACAGGAGTCGGCCGCCGGGGACTTCTCTGTTCCTCGAATTGGGGAATACTAGATTTCAGTGTCCCTCGTGTTCCTTCCCTGAACTTGTCGACATGCCCCGCGATTTTGACTGGATCATCCCCGCGATCATTTCTACGCGCCTCCCTATGCCTTGTACATTAAGTGGGGCTCAATCAGCGAGTATCCCCATGTTTTCGTTCCTTTTGGCTTGAGGTCGATGAACTTCGTCCCTGATGCCGCGGAGATATCTTATTTACGCGACCTGCCAGGCCAAGTGGCATTCAGTCGCTGGAGTTCCGCTCAAGCTACGGGCAAGAACATGGAGCTTACCTCCTGCCGCGAAACTCATCCATACGTTGCTCCGCCACTGGACGCAGCTCCACCAACGGATGCAGCTCCCTCGCCATCCCCGATCTCTTCATCTCCTCCCCTCGCGCCATTCCCCCTGTCGAGCGCTATAGTGGACAGCACGAAGGGGAAAATATCGATGGCTTTTTCCTTCGCCGACAGCAAAAAAACGCCCAGACGGCCGCGTCCGAAACGCTGGACAACAAGCGCCGTCGAGAGCAGAGGGAAGCCAATGCGCAGAAGGGACAGGTTCCGGGACGTAAGGGAGCAAGAGTTTTCGTATGGGAGAAAGAAAATGGACAGTACATTCGTCGAGCGGCTGGCCGAAACAAATACGAGGATGTTTGGGAAGAATACGGTCCTGAACAGCGTCAATACGACTCGTACTACGATGAATGGGATGTATGTGAACAGTTTGGGCCCGCCGCTGAGCCAGAAGAGGATTGGAATGATATTGGTGGCTCCGATGGCCAGGAAGATGACGACGTTCCATCTGAAATGCTCGCCGAAGCTGCTGTTTTACAGCCATCTGGGTCACACACCTCGGAGGAAGACCTAGATCGAATCCATCCCATCGCAACCGAGTCTGAGTCCACGGAAACTGGCTCGAGCACAGCGTTAATTGCCCCGACTTTCAAGGAAATGGTTCGTCTACGTTTTGGGTGTACAGTAACTCAAGAGAAGGTTACCACCTCCCTCGAACTCCCTGAGGCTTTACTCGCAAAGAAGTTTCTTGGCGATACCTCAATTCATATCTCGGATGAAACCAACTAGATCATTTTCGTCTTTTCCTCGCTCACTGTAAGAAAGCAAAATCACCGCACGATATCCCTCATTATTTGCTGGATTTCCATCAAAAAGAGTCAGAGCTGTATTCCGAGTGGGCGGTCAGCGTCCGCAGAGAGGTCCTCAATAATCAATTGTCTTATGTGATCTCAGAGACGGAGCAGAATCCCCACAGTCTGCACATTTTGGTCCTGAGTGCGACCACTGCACTGGAAATAGCGAGACAGGGATGGGGCCCGAGCTTAAGCGACGTCGTAACGAGCCTTTTGGCTCGCGGAATAGCCTTCCTCACTTGTTGTTGTTCCGCAAAACACGTCGCCTGCTCGCACTGGCATCCGCAGACGAGGTTACTCTGGTTTGGGATATCGACCACCAAACTACAAACCCGATATGAGAGACTACCGCTCATACGTCGCTGTCCGCAGTAGATTCCTGCTTAGTGCCCGTGGCCGCGCGGCTTTGCTATACGGCGGTATCATTGGCCGTCTTGCGAGGTCTGAAGTTTCATTGGAGGAAGTTCTCCGCGGACCCAGCGACGATGTTCTCATTGACGGCATTTGTCTATGGGTGGTCATTCTGCAGCTGCTTATTGGGATGATCGTCTACCGATGAAGAAATCGACTTGATTTGTGGTGTTTATCAATGTAGCAACGGGTAAATATTTATTTTCCTTTCGCACCTATCAAATCTGATCACACTTTTCAGGTCAATATGACGGTAACCTCCAAAATGGCGAACAAACGGCTACCTTGTCCTGGTGGCCCAGACCTCATTCATTTGCCGCGTCAGGAATCAATTTTGGCTGGTGGACACCGATGTGGGAAACTTGGTACCAAAAACGGCTCCGACAGCTTGAAAATGGTCCGGGGACTCTCGCCACGCACACCCAATGGAAACATAATCTGAAACTGGAACGCAGAGCGCCCCCGTATACTGAAGCCATTGAAAATGTGCTGCCGATATTCTTGCTACTTTACGGCCTTGAGCGCAGTTTTCTTGGAAGTATATCTGTATAACTATTGCAATCTAACACGTTTTTTCATCTCCTCTATTCTGCGAAATTGTGCGTGATTCACGGTAAAGTACATCTCGTCCATTTCGTCGGCTGCAATTTGGCCTACTCCCCGCGCCTCTTCATCTCTTCCGCCAAACAGACAACTTCTTCTTTCGCCTCAGCCCATCCCCCAATGACTTCAACGTCAAATTTTTCCTGGTGTCGAACGAAGCAAGACTTGCAACGAATATGGATGAATCCATGCGTTCTTCGCCTTGAATTTACGGTGCACAAGGCGCTCTGAATCCCTAAGTCAGGTTTTGGCAAGAATAATGAATACTCACCCAATTTTGTCGCATGTTCGGTGGGTACCTCCCACAGCAATGTTATTTCGTCTTTGTGGCACTGATTTCGCCATTCTCTAGTGCGACGCGGAGGCTCGTTGCTCCTTCCGGCCTTCAAAACCACCGTCCGTCGGGATGTTTTCACCCTCAGCCCGTATACCTTCCCTGGACGATCGCTTGGGGAGGGGGGCTTCGACAATGCGGCATCGACGTCTGCCAGGGAATAAATAGGCATCTGGATGACTTGTCCCTTCCTTGTAAGTGTTGTTTTGGCGTC
Organism: Mycena leptocephala; assembly: GCA_029378395.1. NCBI lineage: Eukaryota > Fungi > Basidiomycota > Agaricomycetes > Agaricales > Mycenaceae > Mycena > Mycena leptocephala. The sequence continues at coordinate 46,998 of JARJLF010001860.1, forward strand.
TGTGATGAGCACTCACCTGTGGTACTAGTGGAAGATGTTATGGATGATTTGGCTTGAAGAGCAAACTTGAGTACGCAAGGACAGACAAACAAGGTCATTCACCCCACTCACGCCGTCAGCAACAAGAACGCACATCCGAGGATGCCGAAGACCGGGACGGGGACGAGGACGCCTCAGGCTTCAAGGCAGCTTTGGGATCCTCGCGATGGACTTTGGTGGTCGCCAGCAAACTTGCGTGTCAAGCCGTGTCAAGCTCAGTGACCTCGTCGGAGTGCACCCGTGTCCACCTTCTCAGCCTGGCCCAAATGATATCTTTACGGCCATCTTCAGGCCTAAGAAATCGTTTGTACCATCTCCTTCGCGATTGGATGCATATTGACTTGTTTTCAGCCCAAATCGACTTTTGGTCGATGAGGCAGCGACGGACGACAATTCTGGTATGTGGACGGTGTTTTTCGCTGCAGACAGCCGAACCTGACCCTTTTTTGCGTTCAAGTCGCAACTCTGAACCCCAACACCATGGAGATCCTGGGCCTCTTTCGTGGTGACACCATTTATTGTCCGGTAAATGACTCGCTATTCGGTCTATCGACGTGTTCTCATTCCTTGTGCTTCACGGGAAGAAACGGCGCGACACCGTCCTTATCTGCCTTTCCTCGGATGACGTCGAAGAGGGCCGCATTCAAGTGAACAAGGTCGCCTGCAACAACTTGCGTGTCAAGCTCGGTGACCTGTCGGAGTGCACTCATGTCTCGACATTAAAATAAGGCAAGCGTTCATATCCTACCGTTTGACGACTCGTCGAAGGCCTGAGGGGAACATTTTCGATGTATATCTCAAGCCATATTCCCTGGTAAGTTATGACTTGATCTGTTTAACTCCCTCGGACCGCTTACTGACCATGAACAGCATACCGATCCGTTTTTGAAATCACAAGGTTCGTAATCGTGTTCTTTCTTTTCTGAAGTGCTGCTAATTTCTCGATGCTCTTGCAGAGGACCACTTCGAGGAGGCGTGAAGTTTGCGCGTCGTTCGGTGTCGGACCAAGACATCCGGTGTTCTCGCAGAACTTGCAACAATCGCGTGGATTCGGGAACAACTTCAAGTTCCCCCCGAAGCGAGGGTGGGTCGTCGTCGGTGCCTGCAGCGAGCAGGGGAATGCTGGGTTCACAGAGGACACTGCTGACGATAACCTGTATGCATGAAAACGTCTCTCTTCTCAATATTCTTAGTTTAGTGTACGCGCGCAATGAATGATAGAGTTTTTTTTGCTCTCCAATATGTTTCTTAGTGACTTAATGTATGGCGAATAACCTGACTTCTTTAGACAATCTCACAGTTTCTACTCTCAGATTTAATGCATACAAAAACATGTTTTTATTCGACACGAGTACATCACAAAATGTGGAATAGATCTTTCAAAGTTATACAATCATGCTACGTTCTGTAGACAGTCTGTCAGACTCGGAGTGAATGTAGATACGTGTTTTGTGCACCTTTCTCTTCCTCATCAGCAAACGCATGGCCAGCTTCGACGAAAATGGCCTCGCGTACTGCCCCGAGCTGCTTCTGGGCATCCATGGCGTTGCTGGATGCAACCTCGCTCAGTCGACAGTAATATCGGACACGACTCTCAGCTTCGATCTCCCGGTGAGTGACAAGCTGAATCTCTGCCTGGTGGCAACCCAGGAGAGCACGGGTCTCAACCTCCCGAGAATTCGCGAGCTTGAGTTCTGCCTGGTGGCGGCTGACAGTAGCGCGAGCGGCGGCGAGAAGAGAGCGCACGAATAGTGACTCTGCTTCGCGAGTTTTGAATGCATTGCAAGCTACTTCCATCTTGTAGGTATTTTCTTCGGCCGGAGGGAGAAGAGAAGGGCCGTTCTGGAAAGAAAATAAAAATTCACCGAGATTTAACCAAAATTGGGCACAAACCAGATCAAGTGCGCAAGGCGAACCTATGGTCAACCTGGATCTCTCCGCACCAAGAGAAGCAGCCACATTGCAATGTGCCCAGCCATTACTGACAGTTGCATTGCAATGTTCACAGTAATTTACTGGCCACAACAGTGTGGACAATAATGCAATGTAGCTGAAATGGCAAATAAATTAAAATAAAGATGGCAGCATCAGGATTCGAACTCAAAAACTCTTAGTTGATGGTATTTTTGCAGAAAGCAATACCACAACCATTGGGCTAAGAAGGCTATAGAGACTGGATCTGGAATAGAAATAGGAGATGTAACACCATTTTCTGTAGTAGCATGATATTTACCTATCTGCCCCGCATAGGGGCCCAAGGTTAGTCAGGTTTGGGTTAGAGGTTTGGGTTAGAGGTTTGGGTTAGAGGTTGGGTTAAGGTTGGTTAGTGTTTGGGTCCCAGGGGATATTATTTCTGTCTTTGCTTAGGTTTGGGTTGGTTAGATGTTAGGTGTTAGGGTTAGGTTAGGTTGGGTTAGTAAATACAATACAACACATAATAAGCAGTGCAAACAAATTTCGAAGACCTAGGACAGCTTGCCTGTCCTAGGTGTGGGTATAAGCAGTCCCAGGTAGGGTAAGGCTTGCCCTTACCCTAGCTGGGAAACATATTTTATATAACAGCATTGTAGTGCAGTGGTTAAGATCCTGCTATCTTGATTTATTAGGTAATCAGGTAGTCTTGGGTTCAAATCCCGCATTTTGCATTATTTTGCATTTAAAATGCATTTAAATTTGTGCCAGTTCAGCCACATTGCATTATGGTCCACACTTTTGTGGCCAGTAAATTACTGGCAACATTGCAATGTGGCTGTCAGTAACAGCTGGGCACATTGCAAAAACATACAGTCTCTACATCTCTCCGCAGGGGATTCGAGACGAGAGTTTTGGTGAGACATCGCAAAATAGGTTCTTGAGATGTTGATGTGGAAGGAAACGGCAAGCGCTCACGTGCCTACGTTTCTTCTCTCCCACCACCGGTTTTGGTGCTTAGTGCGCTTGTCGCTTGGCACCCTCGGCTTCCTCTTCATCCCGGTGCTTAGTGCGCTTGTCGCTTCGCACCCTCCGCTTCCTCTTCTCCTCGCTCTTGTCCCCCTGATTGTAAAGTGCTCAGTCGCTTTGCAATAACTGTCTGGCATGGCAAAATGCAGATGCCCAATCTGCAATAAACCGTGCAAATCCAATACTGCGCTCTTACAGCACCTGAACCAACCCAGAAGCCGCTGCCATCCATCCCTGCATCCATCCGTTCTGGGTGCCTCTCGGCGGGTCCAGAATTGGGTGTGAAAAGGCCTCAAGTTCCCGAACGACGACGACAGCCCAATGGATGTCGATACGGACTACAATGTTTCTCTATTCGTATCTCCGGACGAGGACTCAGCCATGGATTATTCCGATCCTGCCACTCCTTCCAGCACAGGCCCTGTCAAAGATTACTACAAGGGCGCGGCCAAAACATACGGTCGCGGTGATACTTTCTTGGACAAGTTCCACAAAGACCAATATAGGGAAGAGCGCCAATCCAACCTCTACTATCCATTTGCTTCGGCCGATGAATGGGAGCTCGCATCCTACCTCACGAGGTCTAACATGACTATTGCGGATACTGATGAGTTTCTAAACCTACGTCTGGTATGTTTCATTGCTTTGGATAAAAGGACATGACATAATCCTTACGCAGACTTCGAAAATGGATCTGTCCTTCCAAACTGCAAAAGATTTGCGCAGTCGAATCGAGAGCTTGCCCAGTGGCCCGGCCTGGATGTCTGTACCTTGGAAGACAACATACCCCACGAAAAAACCGCTCACCTTATACTACCGCGATCCCCTAGAATGCATACAGAACCTGCTCGCGAATCCTCTAGTCCAGGATTTTATTCAATTCACGCCTTTTCGGCTGTGGAAGACCGCGGAAAGGCTGATGAGAGTATACACCGAATGGCTCTCGGGAGATGTAGCGTGGGGAATGCAGGCAAGCTGTCCCGTTCTATTCTATTAGCGACTATCTAATATCCATTTCAGGATCGCATACCGGCAGGTGCAACCATCATTGGGACGGTGCTTTCCTCGGATAAGACGCAGCTGACGAGTATGACGGGCAATCGCCAAGCTCATCCCCTCCTGATCAGCCTTGCGGACATCGACATGGACTTCAGGATGAAGGCATCCCACCACGCTTTCCTTCTCTTAGCTTTGTTCCCAATCCCGAAATTCCTCGAGCGGAACCCCGAGATTAGGGGTGTGCTCGACAGTCGCATATTCCACGCGATCATGGACTTTGTTTTAAAGCCTCTAAAAAAAACCGCGGAAATCGGAATGATGATGACGGACCCGTTGGGTTGGAGGAGGTTTTGCTTTACTCCTCTCGTCGCATACATTGTCGACACTCCTGAATCCGCCATGATTGCTGGCGTGGCTGGAAAAACCTCTTCTGTGACGACGGCCTCGTACAAGAATTTCGGAGATGCACATCGCCATCCGTCCCGGACGCGTGATCACACGATTGCGCAGCTTCGCCGCCTGGAGAAAACGACGGATCCTTGGGACCTGCGGCCCTATATCAAAAAAGCAAAGCTACACCGTCTGAATGGTGTTCACCGGCCTTTTTGGCGAGATTGGCCGTTGGCAGAGCCTTCCGCGTTCTTGACGCCGGAGATGCTCCATCATTGGTTCAAATTCTTTTTTGATCACGTCGTAAAATGGTGCATAGCGGCCCTTGGTGCAGCTGAGATAGACTTCCGGTTCTCAATCTTACGGCCGCACACAGGCATGAGGCATTTCAAAGAAGGCATTTCAAAGGCGAAACAGGTGACAGGACGAGAACATCGCGACATGATGCGATATATTGTTCCTGTTATCGCTGACGCTGCAGGAGTCTCGAAGGGATTCCTGAAAGCCATCGCAATGATCGTTACCTTCTTTTATCATGGTCAAGCCCCAGCCATTGACGAAGACGTCTTGGATAAAATGGAAAACGCCCTGTCTTGTTTTCACCAAAATAAGCAGGCCATCTTGAAGGCGGGCGTCCGTAAGGGGAAGAAGGGTCCCATTAACAATTGGCATATCCCGAAGCTGGAATTTCTCCAGTCTGTGATTCCAGCCATTCGAGCAAACGGAGTTCCCCTTCAATGGACCGCCGATGTCACAGAACATGCTCATATCTCAGAGGTGAAGGACCCTGCCTCCAATTCGAATAATCAAAACTACGAATCCCAAATCTGTCGCCACTTGGATCGCAGAGATAAATGCAGACACTTCGATCTTGCGACTGCGATGGATAGCGCGGGGGTCGACTTGGGTGTCCGGCCAACTACTGCTGACAACGATGCGGATGGCGTCCTCGATGACACCCCGCTGCTCTTGAATCGGTCGTCAAAACTACTGGAGAAGATAGAACCTGTCGCAAGCCTTTCCTCACGCCGAGCAAGGGCCAATTACTTTGCCGGCAGTTTGATGCTCCTAGAGGGCAAACAACCCACTGCGCCTCTACCTTTTCGCACCTTCACCTCCACCGACAGCACCACCGCTCTACACCTCAACCGGGATCATGTCGGTCATCGCCTCCGCGTGGCGGTTGCGGCAACCAAATTTAATCTTCCAGATTTGCTGGTGGCCCTGTTGACTTTCATACAGCGCCCACACGACGCTCAGCTTACGGTTGGCGGCAGACGCCCAAAGCTCACCGACCAGATGCGCGGGTTCACATACCTGCAAGTATGGCACAGCGTCCGAATCCAAGGCCGGTCTTTCCATGATCCAAAACAGATCTTGGTTCCGGAGACGATCAACGCCGAGCCTCCCATTGGTGGCTGGAAGTTCGGTCGTGGAGATGCAGTAATCGTAAACCTGAACTCTGAGCATTGTTGGCCACACAGTGGGCTTGAAGGTATGTCCTGAAAGCTCTGCTTTTTCTTTCTTGCCTTGATTTCCGCCCCGACCAGGCCATGCAGTATGTCAGTTGAAAATGATTTTCCGTATTGTTCCCTGGCCAGATTGTGTGGCACCAACAGGAACGGATGAATTCCTTGCCTACGTGCAAAGATTTAACGTCGTCCACCAAATTCATCCCGTTACTAAAGTCAGCGGTCCTTTTCGCGAACCTACGACAGGAATGTATCAACTGAAAAGGGCACGGAGGGCAGATGGCTCCCCCATGGGTGATGTTGTCCCGCTGGAGCGACTGCGAGCAAAAGTGGAATTGTCTCCTCGACATGGAAAAACTGCGGACAAGAGACTAAAGCACGAAACAACCCTGGACTACTGCCAGGACTTTCATCTGGACCATTTCTTCAATAAAGAGCTTTTCTGGGCGTTGACCCAATAGTGAATTCACGCTCACCGAGGACGCTATGGGCTTCCGGAATGAGTAAGTTTATCTTTTTGCGGTCGAGGTTTCATTTCACTGATTGTTGCGCCAGATAATGTTCTTTAGATAGAGTACGACAATACATGATCTTTTTCTTTTTAAATTGTAGTGCATTCAGACAGTTCCTAAATAAGCAGGTACGTATTTCCCGAGAAACCCTTTTTTTCCAGTGAACGTAAGCTTCATGTTATATTTCTCGTTGATCCATTGGGTTCATATATTCATTAAACAGACATGCTGGCCCTCTGCCTCGCCCTAACTTTCCTCCTAGCTCCGTCGAAAGTCAGTAAACTCATGTGTGCGACGCATTCCTGCTCTATCTGCGCAAGCACGCGCAGATAATGGCACAGTACATGCAGGCCCATCCACAAGTCCATGCTGACTTTATCTGCATTTCGATGCACGCTCCTCTGGTCCAGAGAGTCTCATTTTTGCCTTCGGTATCGCACAAAGCACACCCGAAGGCGCCGTTCATCATGTACAAACAAACTTGAAGGCGCTGGCCATCATGTACAAACAAAGTTGGACCAGTGACTTCTGTGAAATACATCGACACGAAAACACTCTAGTAAGAAATGCCGCTTTGCCTCTGTTTTTCTTCAATAACATTCACTAGGCAATATGCCCGCCATCCGGACCAAACGTTCCAATCAACGATATCATCCATACGCGCGTGTAAAACAAGGCCAGGTACATGCTACCGTTGAAATTTCGATCTTGCAGAGCACCGAAATCATCATCGTGTGTGTTTTTTGGGGCTTAAACTCTAAACTAACCATCTTTGTAGCACGTCTACTTGAATCACTCATGGCACATACGCAATGCTACTGGTATCGAGAGGGCCATAAAGGCGCGTTTCCTCCCTCTCTGCCCCCAGCTTCGTTGCTCAAAGGACTGGTACAGAAATCCGTCATCAAACTTCTCAAGGAATATGGAATCTGACGAAATAGCTAACCGGCGTCGTTTGTACGGTTTTGAATAGAAATGAATCTAAAGTCCCGCTTCACGTTATTCGTCTGGTGGCAGCACTAAAGCACTCGCTGCGACCCCCGCACCCGCACCACCGCCACAGCATCTGCGCGCTCCATCGGCCTCGCCATCATTAACGTGCGCTTCGTTCTTAATATCCCCCACGACAAATGACAATGGCGCTGCTTGTGCGCTCGGACGCTCCTTTTCTTCTCCTCCTCCAACTTCCTCTCCCTCTGCTCCCGCTCCCTCTCCCTCTTCTCCAGCTCTCGCTCCCTCTCCTCCCGCTCCCTCTCCCTCTTCTCCAGCTCTCGCTCCCTCTCCTCCCTCTCCCTCTCCCTCTTCTCCAGCTCTCGCCCCTCTGCTCCCGCTCCCTCTCCCTCTCTCCAGCTCCGCTCCCTCTCCTCCCGCTCCCCTCCCTCTTCTCCAGCTCTCGCTCCCTCTCCTCCCGCTCCCTCTTCTCCAGCTCTCGCTCCCTCTCCTCCCGCTCCCTCGCCCTCTTCTCCGGCTCTCGCTCCCTCTCCTCCCGCTCCCTCTCCCTCTTCTCCAGCTCTCTCCCTCTCCTCCAGCTCTCTCTCCCTCTCCAAAAGAATCAAGTTCCAAGCGTGTTTCAAACGCAGTTGCCGTCTGCTTCGCAAGGGCAAGGAATCGCACGGCGATTGATTCCGCCGACGTGAGATCGCGGCGCAATCCCATGCGCTCGACGTCGTTTCGCAACACGATATGGAAAGATCGATGACCTCGTACCATATTTCGGAAGATATGGGCTGTGTTACAAACGGACGATCTCAGGACGGTGAACCTCTGCCCCGCCTCCCAAACTGAATCGGTATTGGAACAGCTTCGAATGGTATGGAATCTTCCGAGCTATCGTTCGAACTGTTATCTTCAAGATCCCTGAACTCCGCGCTCCGGTACCGCTTTCGATGGCTATCGGTGGAGGAGGATTTAGAAATCTTTTTATTGCCTGTTCCCTCCGTCTGCTTATATCGCAACTTGAAATTACCCAAACCCCCCTCCCAATAACCTGTTGGAAGGCGCGACTCGAGTCGAGAAACATAGCACATTTGTCTACTGTATGTCGTCTGGGACCCTATACATATTACTAGTATTACTGCCTGTAGAGATAGCGTAAAGTACAGTTTAATCCACGGCTGGATTAAACCAAATTAAACGGCACGACGCTTTGAGATTAATCTGGAGAGGCTGGATTTCATCACAGTAAGCCTTCAACTTAAAAGTCGCGACACAAATACCACAAAAAATAAGAACCGTAACATTGGCATTACATAGTACTACAGAAGGAAACCCATATACTATGGAGCACTACAGAGCCCCCCCCCCGTATACTACAGAGCACTACAGAGCACTACATATTCCCAGGCAAACACTACAGAACACTACAGCCACTACAGCGGTAAGTGTGTTCACTACAGAACACTATAAGCCACTACACCAAAAATCAGGGTTTGCTGATGTTTATGCGAGTGGCCAAAGGCAGTCTACTTTGGAGAAGTGATCGTCTTTTATATACTTGTCAATTTCTTTTTATTGCAGTTGGCCTTGAATTTCATTGGCCTGCTCTGGTTCGCAATTAGGGACACTCAGATCATGAAGTTCAGGCTTTTATTTCACCACTCGTCGCGTCCTTCATTTCGCTTCATTTACACAGATTTATTTTCAGGGTAAGGAAGACCCGTGGCAGATGGTCTGCACCTGCACTCTGTGGAGGAGCTACCACCTGGTTACAACAGGAGTCCCGTTCGATTCGGGATCGGGTCATAGGCCGTTGTAGGATCCTTTTACATTCTCTCTTCATTTCGCTTCATTCATACGGATTATTATCCAGGGTTAAGAAGACCTGTGGTGGATGGTCCACACCTGCACTCTGTATATAGTTCCCATCTATTTACAGCAGCCCTGTTCGATTCGGGCTCGGGTCATTCCAGATCAGCGCAAAAGCTTTTTACTGTTGTTGTTAAATCTCACTAGCTTGCTCTAATTCAAATGAAGGATAGGAAGACCCGTGGTGGATGGTCCACACCTACATTCTGTTGCCTGTCACACGACAATTTGCGGTAGGAACCCCGTTCGATCCGGGCTCGGGTCGTAGTCAGCTCTTCAAGTTTTTTCCATTGTCAGCCATTAAATTTCTCGGACTTACTCTAATTCAAAATAAAGGGCAACAAGACCTGTGTTGGATGGTCCACACCTACATCCTGTTGCTTTTCACGCGTAAATTTGCGGTAGGAGTCCCGTTCGATTCGGGCTCGGGTCTTTGAGTTTTTCCAGTTTATTTTTCCATTGTCAGCCATTAAATTTCACTGACTTATTCTAGTTCGCAATTCGGGATAGGAAGACCTATGGCGGATGGTCCGCACCTGCACTCTGTGAATTGTACCCATGTTGGGCACAGCAGGAACCCCGTTCGATTCGGGCTCGGGTCTTTGAACGTTTATGGTCTTTTTACTGCAGTTGGCCGCTAAATTCACTGACTTATTCTGGTTCGTGGTTAGGGATAGGACCCGTGGCAAGATGGTCTGCGCCTGCACTCTGTGAAGGAGCTACCACTTGGTTACAGCAGGAGTCTCGTTCGATTCGGGCTCGGGTCATAGAGAGGCGTAAGATTCTTTTTTTACATTCTCTCTTCATTTCGCTTCATTCACACGGATTTATTTCCAGGGTTAGAAGACCTGTGGCGGATGGTCCACACCTACACCCTGTTGCCTGTCACACGACAATTTGCGGTAGGAACCCCGTTCGATTCGGGCTTGGGTTGTTTAAAAATTCTGACCAAAACTTTTTACTGCAGTTGCCATTGCCAACTGGTGCTGAATTTCTCTAGCTTATTCTAGTTCGAAATGAAGGAAAGCAAGACCTGTGGCGGATGGTCCGCGCCTACACTTTGTAGCCTGTCATACGACAATTTGCAGCAGGCAACCCGGTCGATTCGGGCTCGGGTCATTGCAATTGTTGCGTGTGCTTTTTTGTCTCTGTTGAATTTTGATTCATTTATTCATGTAGACTTATTTCCAGGAGTAACTGCACTGCACTGGCCGCGCACATATATAATAAGTAGTTCGAAAGCTCATGACAAGTCCTGCGTCTAATTTTTTATTTTTAAACTCGAAATCCCTTTGTCGAACCTGGTTTATTAATTTCAGCGTGATGAACGAGTGCGAATGAGATTGCTGGCAGGTGTCAAGGCGTAAAGAACAATTTGTGGAAACGTCGCGTCGCGTTGGATGAGCAATAAATTTAATTTGGGATTCGTCGTCCTGGTATTTACGTTAGTCCAGTCCAGCGCCTTGAACCACCTGTAAAATGATGCGGCTGTGCAACCATAGCTAGTCAAGCGCCTTAAACCTCTGGTAAAAAAATGTGGCTGTGTCCCGTGTTGGAATTTCCGGGGCGCGTTAATTTCTGCAAATGGCCAGTCCAGCTCGCAAAAGCCTATAAGGAGACATTGTGCCGGGAATTCTATATATCGAAATTGAGTCTTGACGCGGACGGCGTTCCGGTCCAGTAGTCGTCCGTGTTCCAAAAGAATTTTGCTTCGCTGTGTCGATTCCCTGTTGGCGCTGTATGCTTGCGTGGGTGTGATCGTGAATTCGAGTTGAGTATAAGCGCTGAAGTAAACTTAGGCGCGGGAGCGAGGCAGTGGGAAGATCTATGTAGAATGAATGAGGATTCTCGGCCACGCCGGGATATGGCCAAAGGGGGTTGAGTACTATAGCTATCGATCAGGTATTGCATTATCACATTTCGTACGCATAAAATGCGCGGATGGGTGATGTATTGGTGGTACTCGACGTAATTTGATTGATATTGATATTCGATTCGTCTTGGTGGCGCCGATTTAAATGCGTGTCTTCGTGGCCCGATACCAAGTCAAGTTACAAGTAAAATAAAAGAATTATCCGGGTCGCTGCGGCGCTGGAATTCAAGCTTTCAAAATTCAAGACCACGGTAGATCCTCGCACGGGAATCGCTCGGTCAAAGCGCGTGATCGCAGAAGTGAGATAAGATTCAATATCGACTAATGACCAATGATATGATGCGCAGCGTCGGGAAGTCGCCAATTGGACAGCCTGAGGAGGGTTTGCGAACGAACGCGAAGTCTGAGTCCGAGTCGTGGAGGTCTTAGCAGCGGTGTGCATACTGTAGACCAAGAGGACGAGGAGACCATGAGCAAGAGTTCGCTGACGCTGACTCTGAGGATGCGACACTAAAGGTACTCTCGATATTTGAATCTTGACGCGGCCCAGAGACGCATTGGCAGATGATGAAAAGGCACTGGATTTGATAGAAGGAATCAAGGAAGAATCAAGGCATAGATTGCAAGGAAGATGCATATGATATCGCGGGAAGTACTTAGCCATATTTCGACACTAGAAGCTCTTGTTGCTACATGGATTGGGTAAGCTTTGGTCCATTGGATTAAGTTTAAGGAGATGACGTCGAGCGAGCCTTGGAGGAGGACAGCAGGAAGGGCGGGACGTGTACAGCAGACCGTATGAAAAACCGATTTCAAAGAAACAGAAAACATCTAGCATGCGGAAAATACTCCCGCTCGCACACATGGCCCGAAACTAGTGCAAATTTCGTGTCGACTCGAGATCACTGAGAATGGTAATCATTTTGCTGTAGATATCACTGCGGCGAAATCGGTTCTGTGTTGCCCCGACGTCCATTCAAGCCGTCGTCGTCGTCCTCGTCTCTGTCGCCGCTGCTTTGCCGCCGTTTCCCGTTGTAGCTGCGTTTCAAGTCGAGAGAGTGGGCGTTACTCCGACACGAGCAAAAGCTTATCGGTTGGCGGTGTTGTTATTCACAGAGGCGGGGCGGGGTGCGGTGC
>JARJLF010001861.1:0-59159 GCA_029378395.1 Mycena leptocephala
AAATACGAAGCTGGTTGAAATAAATTAAAAAATCCACCGAGGAGCGCGAGGTCAGTGTTCTGCGACGTCTGAGGAGGGTCATGACACAGAGGCAGATCAGAGAATTACATTTGACATCGATGAATTTAGAATCACAGAGACGATGGATTGGATCCTGCGCGAGGGGGCACCAAACCACAATATTTCTTTGCAGTAGTTGCAATCTTGGTGGCACTGCAGTGGTCTAGGCTACTCGAGTAGAGTCACCTAGGGAGAATCTGAGGGGCAAAATATCGTGAAGCAGAATCAAACAAGTTTTACCAGAAGACCATAAGTACGTCGAGGTCCAACACGCATTGTTTGTTGTCTGTGGGATCACAAATAACAGGGAGGCGCGCAAGGCCCTTGATGCGATGCTCTTGAATATGTTGCCGCCAATCCAAGGCGGGCACTTCAAAAACAAAAAGAGCTCCCCTGCATCGAGACTCCATCACAAGTTTCGGCGGTGCGAAGGGTCTGTTTTTTCACTATTGATAGGGAATGCCGCATTTTTAAAATCGCCTGCGCCGGTGGTTTGTCCTTCCGAGGTTCGAGCCGTCCGTGAAGTAAGTAAAGCTTGTCTGATGAGTTGATTGAGTCCTGAGCCATTCCTCCCTGAGTTTTTCTACCGATCTGGCATAGTTCTGGACATCTTGAATGGATGTAGTGTCCGTTAGAACCAACTCCGGGCAACGGAAAGACAGCCTTGACGCAGCCGTGATTAAATCTTTGCCCCAGGACTTTTTACCTTGCGCACAGAGTTCTGTTGAACTGTCCAGAGCAGCGCGGGCGTAGTCCGTTTTTTTTTTGAGGGCAAGGAAGTATACGAGATGGTTCAAGACGATCAGTAGGCGTCGAACTCGTAGAGGCATTATCCCTGTTTCGGTGAATAGTGGCGCAATCATGTACCGCGCGTGGAAATTTAGCATGTGGCGGATAACACTAACTTGAACTTTGCTGAGTTGTTTGACGTCGATATCCTTACTGTCGGGGGAAATTTCACACCCATGGATAAGGTGACAGTCCACTCTTGCCATGTACAACTCCTTTAGTTCTTTAGGTGTCAACCTGCCAGTCATGTCTTCGATCGCCATTACAGTATGCGGCGACCACAGAATCGGGCCATGCGTTCCTTGGCTTTATAGTGAGCTTGCCGGATTTTTCGGGTGTCCGTTGTAAAGCTAACACCAAGGTATTTCTCCTCTGGTTTAATTTCCAGGGTTGTGGTTCCAAGTATAAAGACTGGGGGTGGTAGCGCGATTTTCCGGAAGATCAAGATGATTGTTTTGATTAGGAAAAAATTACGGGCGCACCAGTTCTCCAGAGTGTCAGGTTTCCCTTGGAGAACACGGGCGGAAATGGAGAGAAGAAGAATATCGTATGCTTGGGCCAAAAGGGAAATATGGACCGCCGCAAGAAATATATCATCCTTGTCCCCATCATCACAAGACCAGCAAGGAAGAGGTTCCATAGAATTGGCAGAGTCCCCTGTGAATAGTCCAATGAAAGCCTTGAACTCGGCGGACTGCATGTCACCATGTTTCACGTAGTAAGCCATTCGTTTGTACACCATTCGCCCATACCCAGTCGGAATAATTTCAACCACAAGGTTGGTTGGTGCGTGGAAGGGAAAGCGTTGGTTGCATCAACGGCGGCGACATAGAGCGTGTATCCATGTGCTCTGGCCCATTCCTTGGCACATTGTAGAATGAAAAGGTTGGTGTTGGTACGATGTCCTGGTCTGAAGCCGTTTTGCCATGGAGGGAGCAAGCCTCGTGATTCCGCCCAGTCAGCGATCCTCCAGTGGACAAGCATCGTCAACCCAGTCAAAAAATAACTCTCGAGTGCTATCAGCCTGTAGCTGGGATTATCCTGTGGTTTCATCCTTTTCAGTATTCCAATAAGAGCCGTCATAAACCAGATTGTGGGTGCATCATTTGGAATTTCAAAGAGGTCCACATACGACGCAGTATCCTCGCCAGGAGTGCTGTATGGTCTTTAAACCTGCCCATAGTGTCCTCTGACCAAGCCTGAGTAAAGAAACCTTCTGGTGTGCTGTCTTCGGTCTTCTCGGGCAGTAGCGTTGCTAAGACCTTGTTGATCTTGTGTTGCGCCGAGTCAAATTGAGGAGGTAGTACCGCTGAGGTGTTTAGCCGTTTCGAAGACATCTTTGAGCCCTTCTGCGGCAACGGAAATCGGAACCGGTTTCGAGTCCGCCAGGCGGTTGATCTCTTTCCAGAAGATTGCTCTACTCGGAGCCTCGATTGCTCTACTCGGAGCCTCGATTATCTTTTTATGATTTGCATGTCACATCGCTGCCAGTTTATTACGACCTCTATTTGGAAGTGGGAATGATGAGCGGACCGGCATTTTTGGAGCTTCCTCGGTAGAGCCCGCATTATTTGGAATGTCCGCGGTAACCTTTTGGACTTCCAGGACGTTTCCGGCTGGTGGTTCTGAATGTGGTTCAACCTCAATGAGATCATGAGAGCGGGGCAAATCGCATGCAGCACGAGCCATCTCAATTGCCTTCGTGAGATGTCCGTCTTTCGCCAAATTTTCACGCTTTATCCAGCAGAAATGAACCGGTGCAGTGCGGTATTTAATCAAGGCAATAATTGGCTGCAAGATATCCGCATTTTTGCACATCCAGCCACATGGATCATTGAGGCGTGTATGGTATGCGATTCCACGAATAACATAGTCAGATCGAGCTGAGATTTCGAGGGATCTGAATGGCGGGGCAGTTTGGATGCCAAGTAAGGCTGCAAGTAATTCAGCTCGCGGGCCTGTTTGGTTTACCCAAACCTTTCCAGACATATGTCGGCGTGCATCTGGGTGCCAGTATATTACAGACCCGGCCGAGGCAGAAATCCTTCCCACGTTCAGGCAGCCGCCGTGAATTGTTACTTTTAATGGCGTTGTACATAACCGTCAAGACTGGGCCGTAAAGCGTGCGGAGTTTCTTTTCCTCATCCTTCCCAGCCGCCAATGTCTGGACAAATAGCTTGTCGAGTTCTGTGTCATCTGGCAAGACCACATCGACCTTGCGCTTTTTGCGAGGGCTTCCGAATGTTATATTTGAGCTTCCAATATCAATTTCGAGGTTCACAATAAGCGCCGCGTGGTCGTATCCCATTCCGTCAGCCACTGAGAACGTCTTGATACTGGAGAACAGATTGCGAGAGCAAGCAGCGTAGTCAATGACAGTTTTGTGGATACCTTGGGAGGAGGTAAATTTGCCGCTATCCGGGCCACGCTGATGAAAATTGCGTTATAGTCATTAAGCAATTTGCATAGCCATCAGCTTCCCTTGTCCATTGGATTACGGAGTAAATCGCCAAGACCAGCTAACAAGGCAGCAATTCGGGCATTCAAGTTGCCTATATATTAAGAAAATCGAAGTGTGCCGCCTATGCCAGAGCCGACGACGCAGCCAGGGCTTCAGAGGGATCCTTCTCAAGAACTCCGGCTCATGGCGAGGTTGTAGACATTGTATATTAGCAATCTGGTTAACTGAAGAAGCATGAAGTCGGGCCCAGAGAAGTTCTGCTGTTATTTGAGTTTGAGTGCAGACTGGAAGACAGCCGCGACACCACCCCAGGACTTATCGAACGAAGACCTGGGTCTTTGCGTGCGTGATAGGATAGAGTACCGTAGGGTAGCTCCACAGTGGCCTCTTGTTGGGGACGTAAATGTGTCTCCTGGAATAAATTAATATCATACTTTTCAAGATCTTTAAAAAAGATCAGGCAGCTCGTTTGTAAAGGAAAGGTGCCTTTGATATTCCAGCTGTGAATACTAATGATCCTAATGTTATCTAGAGGATGGGTAGAAGGTATAATGAAGGAGGGAGAGTGGGATGGGGATGGGGTCGTTGCAGACAGATTTTGGGCGGATGATAATATATGAGTAAATAAATATACGTGCGAGAGCGGCCAGCACTGCAGAGGAATAGGTAGTTAAGGAGGGGTGAGCTGCCCTCAGGTGTTGGGAGCACCGTGTAGATTCCAGCATACTGGTAACGCGCAGCATGGTTCCAGGAGTCGACGACCCAATTCGCAATCTCGGAAGAGGCGAACGCGACGGCGGCAGAAGCGTTGAGCTTCTTGTAACGATGGGTGGAGGAGATTCCGAGGTGAGCATTTACTAGGTCCTGCTGGACATTAATGCGGTTTTGGCTGTCGTGGTTCTAGGTGATGGGGCCAAAGACCACCTGGAGAGCGGGATCGACCTGCGGGGCCACCTGGCGCTGTGGGATTGCATGGGCACGAGGTGCGGCAGTAAGTGCCGCAGGAGGGCAAGAGGACCGGGAGCAGAGGCGCGGGGAGAAGCGCTAGGCGCAGCCGGTGGCGCCTGGGCCGGAGCAGACGGTGCGAGTGGGGCGGGAGGTGCTGCGGGAGGTGCAGTTGTCATGGGAAGTGGTGACGGGCGGGCGCTGACGCTGACAGCGACGGGGAAAAGACCGAGTGGCAGCAGGGTGTACACAAAAGTGGTAGGCAAGGCCACTGTTTGTGGGATCTCGGTGTGCGGGCGAGTGTTGCGGGCAGCATCATCGACATCCTCGTCTCGGGTGCACTTGGCCGACGGAGCTGGAGCCACGGCGGCAAGAGCGAGAGTGTTGACGACTGAGAGGTAAGCTTGTTGACGGACCCCTGCAGCTGCTCGATGCACCTAGGTAGGAGGCGTACTGAGATGTCGGTTATGGCGATCCCGTGCTGGCAAAAGTCCTCGCCGTGCTGATTGTGTGAGGTCCAGAGGTCAGAAAGGACCCGGTCGTCGCTGACAGTGCTGCTGCGTGCATTGCGGAACTCGGAAATCTGCATCTGCACGGCGGGGATGGGTTTAGCATGGAGTGGGGAATGTGTGAGAACGACACACAGATTGCGACCTGTGAGACGTCGCTGGAGATGCAGTCGACCCTTTCCTGCGCATTCATACCCGCTACAAGCAATCCATTGACGTGCTCGTTCGTAGCTCAGTGGTCCTTGTAGGTTTATTTTTATTTGCCTTTTGTTGCACCAGGGTGGAAGCTGGCATCGCAGTGGTACGGGTGGATAAGCAGCGACGAGCTGGAGGCGACGGGGATTACTGTAGGTGGAGCCGAGGAAGAGGACGCTGCATCGTGAGACATTTGACAAAATGGGCCCGAACTTATACCCACGCTGTCACCCCACCAACTCCTTCCTCCGTCCATTCTCGCTTTCGTATTCTCGCTGTATGTGGTGAATCTTGCTCTACCGCCTTTCCTATTCAACTCTCTCGCCACGCAACGCACAGGCCAAAGAACGATAATGGGACTTGATTGGGCAGACAAGACGAGACAGGCGGTCCGAGGCTTGCCCGGGGCATACCTCCTTGTTAGCCAACGATTCTTATACGGTGAATTTGACCTTTTTTGAATCTGGGCATTTCAGCGGAGATTATACAGCCATCTTCTTTGACTCGACCGCCCGCGACCGTCCTGAATTTCCGAGAGCGTATCCTATCTTTTGTCTTGATTCTCGAACTCACTATCTAATCGCTGGCTCGCCTGGTTATCTCGCTCGCTTGCACTTTGGCTCAATGGTTTTCATCTTGTTGCTCGTCGTCGTGATCTTATCTACCCCTCGAATTTTCATTCCGTTTCTGCCCTTCCTCGAATCTCTTTCCCCCAATTGTCTTCCTCCCGGCTTGATCACTGCGCATGGGTCCTTGAATTAGTATTGCAAAGGTTTGATTTTCAAGTCCCTGCCTACCACTTTCTCCGGCTTTGTGTCCGAAATTGTCGACTCCATCTCGCACCTCTCGTTCTCCTCTCTAACACGAATATCGGAGTGAGGACGAGGGGATCGGAGATAGTCTCGAGGACGCCGAGGTGAGTCGCTCCTTGTGTTCTGGTCCCTTTCCTTCGCTTTCTGCCTTTCGGCCCCCATGGCATTGATCGGTGTTGCTGTTGTGCCAGTGCGCGTTTGGCGAAGCAGTTGTTTCATTTCTGTGTTCAAATTGGATCCAGTGCACTTGCGACGTTTCTTTGCCTCCTTCCTTCATTCATGCGGGTCATTTCTGTGGATTGAGGCTTGTCCGAGCCGCATTGCGTGAAAGTAGAGCTGGAGATACCTTGATCATGAAGCTCTATGCCTCTTTGGTGTGGTTTTGGTGTGTCTGGCCAGAGTGCCGAGTTCGTGTTGGTTCTGACCGCCAGGTTTGCAGGTTGGGCTCGAGTGGGACGCTTTCATGGGTTTCAGTTCTCTATGTCTCTTTTTCTTCTTTCGCTGCGTAGGTACAGCGGGATTTCGCTCGCATTTCTCGGGATGATACATCCGGTTTTTCCACTTTGACCGAATCGGGTTAATCTTAATCCAGAACCACAAGTTGACGAGGCAGGCCGGGGCTTCCTGAAGTTGTGTTTGTTTATTTGTTTCATTCACCCCTACTTACATTGTGAGGCAACTCAGAAAAAATTACGCAATCCCACCTACGAATTTTGGGTAGGAATGTGAAGTCGGATATCGTGTGCAGTACAATTCTCTCTGAGTCTGCGGTAGCGGAACGTTGCGGTCAAGTCCTCAAGTCCTCAAGTCCTGGTGAGTTTCCGCTCTTGCGACTTCGATTTCATTTTCTTAACTGAAAGAAATGTCCAGCCAACTCCTTCAGCCTTGCAGGACAAAGAATTATTTCGCATATGGTGGAAGGCACAATGCCTCGCTGCTCTTTAAGAATTGGACGCAGCTCGGTGTTGACTTCGCACTCCAAAAACATGCGGCTCACCCTGAATCAATCTTCGCAGCAAGAGACAAGTCAGACCTGGTGTGCGGTGCACTTCCTCCCTCACTCAGAAGATAATACCTCGCTGCGATCTCGAGATCGCATTATCCTGTTCAATCGAGCTCCAAAAACATGCTCACGCCAACCTTCGTTAGTAACAGAGTAAAGTCAGATATGGTGTACATCAAACTGCCTTGGTCAGGGAATAAGCATCGGATGAGGCTGCTCCAGGTTCGACTCCCCATGTCCGAAAATACGTGGTCTAATTTTTTGTTTTGACCTCTGTACCAAATATTAGCTAAATTCGATGTTGCATGAATAAAACAATGGTGTACCTCCTCCCTCGCTTCACAGAAGAAAGAACCAGCGTATACAAGAAAGCGATGAACGGATATCTTTACTCCCATACAGTTGAGCTTGTTCGGTGTCTGTTCTCAATGGTGTGAGACCCGGGTCCGACTCCAAGCATGCCTTGGCAATCAAATCACTTTTGCTCTGGGGAGGATGAGAGCTGGGGGCGAGGGTGTTTAGGATTCCACGACGTTAAAGGATGCCTAACGTTTCGTCCAAGAGACTCATCAGGTGGCGTCTTTTCCTTTATATCACAGCGGTGCTTGTTCGTAATACAAACAAACAGGCCAGATCGGGATCCGCGGAATCTTTTTGGACTCAACGCTTCCTCCGAACCGCCTCAGCGCACCACCGAAATATTTACCCCGCAGGCCCAGCGTACCGCAGAATATTTTTACGAAGTAGGTGGGATATTTTAGGCTTTCACAGAGAGAGAATTTACAGCACGACGGCCTTACAGCTATTTGCGGAACTTAGGGCGCGGAACATTTTTTTTCTAAGGATTGATGTTTTCACTAATACCCCTCTACCGAGCTCAGTTTTTATCTGATTGCCTTGAAACCTTGACGAATCGATTTGGATGTCGTTTTACAGTGCTTAGGAGCCTTCAATGAAGGCGAATATTATTTGTTACTGGTTGGTCCAAAATCCTAGGACTTTTTAATACCTGTACCATTGTAACAAGTGGTCTTGGGGCTCCTGGGATCAAGCTAGACCATCTTAAGCATAATATCCAGTGCTTAGGGCAGTTTGGATCATCATAAGAGGGTGGAAACTAGTGAAACAAGCTGAGAAATTACTGGTATCTTGGGATCCATATTTCACGGCCTCACTACTTATCCCGAACATCATCTACTGCTTGAAAAAATATCCAGTGAACTGTAGGACATCCTCAAGATGCCTGTGCCCGAGCTCCAGCACCTTCAGAGGCCTTCTGCAATGCACAGAGGGATCATATTAAAAAGTCCCAGGATTTTGGATCAAATAGTAACAAATAATATTCGGCTTCATTGAAGGCTCCTAAGCAATGTAAAATGACATTCCAAATCGATTGGTCCAGCTTTCAAGCTAAGCAGATGAAAACTGAGCTCGGTAGAGGGGTATTAGTGAAAACATCAAATTTTAGGAAAAAAATGATCCGCGCCCTAAGTTCCGCAAATAGCTGTAATAACCCGATCAAGGGCACGAAGACGGGTCTGAAGTGCAACAGTCAACCCCAAGACCCGGTCAAAGGTCAGAGAAGAGGTAATGTTCTGTGATTCTTTCAACAATTTCACTCGGAACCCGTTAGAGCTCAACAAGATCAAAAGGTTAGGCCAGTTAAATATTATTACAAAGAGGAGAACAGATTTTAAAACTCAAGAATTTTTTCGAAATCCGGAGACACGCGCCGCCGCGTAGCGCGACCCGTAGGAGAGCGCGCAGCGCGTGTCGAGGATTGAGAAAAAAGAGAATTAAATGTTCTCCGCTAGCCGCTTGTGATACACTTCGAGTGTGTCACGGTTAACAACATTAAGCCGGTCACCCAGCGAGAATGGTTTTTTGAAAGATGCGAGGAATCTGAATTTAGGGTAGCCGGCCCCTAGTTCATTCCACGCATCCCCCAGTTCTTGCCCCACTGGTTGGAAATCTACTTCCTCCCAGATCGGATTATGGGTGAGTTTGAGGACATGCAGGTCGCAGTCGTCATCCGAGGTTTAAGTTCGGCTGATTTGAGCGCCCTAGGGCGCTCAACTTTGTACTGGATCTCATCAAAGACAAATCGAAGCCATTTCCCTGGGTATCCACAGTCACGTAGTCGTTTAACAAACTCCGAACGGATTTTCAAAAAATCTGGTTCATTGGAGCAGAGTCGTATGTAGCGGATCAGCTCGCCTTTAACCCAAGCACGCTTGGAGTCGAGGGAGTGGCACGAACACCAGGGAATGTATAGGTAGGCATTTAAAGCCTTTTGATATACGTTCGTCGTAATGCGCAGACGTGGGCAGAATGCCAGCAATGCGGGGTCGAAACCCAGCGACACTTGTACATCGAGGAAGGGTAGGTGCTGCTGAGACACCGTCCACTCCATTTTCATACTAGGGTGGAGTGACCCAAAGCGGTCCTGGAATCGTTGGACGTCCTCACGCATGCCCTTAATGATAGCGAATGTATCATCAATGAACCGCTTATAGAAGAGGATGATATCCTTCAGATCACGGAGCGCGCCGTTTTCGTATTTGGTGAGAAAGAGATTGGCATAGGTTGGAGCCGTTGCCGTACCCATCGCAGTGCCAATAACCTGGCGGTAAGTTTTATCAGCAAATTGGACATAATTGATCTCCAAAACAAATCGTAGCAGCAGAACGGTTTCATCTAATTTTTTTGTTTGACCCCTGTACCAAATATTGGCTAACTCGACTTCGCATGAGTAAAACAAACTCGGATATGATGTACCCTCTCCCTCGCTTCACAGGAAAAAAGAACCAATGTATACGAGAAAGCGATGAACAGAGATTTTTACTCCCATACAGTCGAGCTTGTCCGAGGTCTGTTCTCAACGGTGTGAGACCCGGGTCCGACTCCAAGCATGCCTTGGCAAGCAAATCACTTTTGCGCTGTCCATCCCTGCTAAGCAGAGGATTTACACTTGGAAGACTGACATTCTTTTGCAGGAGGATTGATAATTGCGGCTCTCCGCTTTTAACAGAAACTGAAATCCTGTTCTTGAGTACAATCTGGTCTGCGTGTACTGGGTATCCCATGCTCGGCCCGGAGACCTCAGGTGAAATTACAAGTTCTAGCGGAAGCGCTACAGGATCATATGTAACATTATATGTAGAGTGTATGGTACAAGTAGGTGGTATCGCAGCTATTAGTGAACGGCGACGGATAAAAGACTGTCTGTCACGAAGGGAGACCTAGAGGTGCGGGATATATATGCTCCAGTTCACATCCATGAGGGCACCTGGGGGAAGAGATCGCATGGCAACAAGTGGGAGGATGATAAGAACAAGGCGCGCGATAACATAGATGGAAATTAACACTGTGGCTCCGATTGCCTCCACAGGATCTGATTCATCGGGGTCGGTGAAGGCGATGAGTACCGCGAAGAGTACAAAGACTGTAGGAATTGCCACAATAACTGATGAACATGACCTCCACATCCTCTTTTCTACGGCGCTGGGGAAATCTGTGTTCCATGCGGCACAGTGAATCGCACCAAACACGGTCCCCACAAGAGCCTCAATCGCGAGCGGGAGTATGCCGCCCTGAATATTGTCGAGTTCATCCGCTGATAAGGACCAGAAAGATGCTACCGAAGTGGACGATAGCGGATCGTATTCATAGCTGTCGGCAATTCCACCGATGGCACTGAAGAACCTGTCGAGTCGTGGCACGCGGACCGCAGTGATAGGCTGGGCGTCGGCCGGTTTGGCAGGTCCAACGACAATTTGCCGCTGGATATCAAGTGGCTTATTCCACCACAGAAACCAGATGAATACGTTGACGACGGCGAACGCCAGCGTGGCCACCTCCAGTTCAGTTACAGCCAGACGTTGGTGCACACGGGCCAGACATTGTGTGGTGAACCACAGACCCTGGACCATTGCAAGGCCTTTGGACAGTGCGTCGCCTTTGCTCTTGTCCATGATATCCTCTGCGTCGACATTTTTTATGCCAGCCAGGAATTCCGGCCCAAGTTCTGAATCCCCAAGTTGTTTCTTGTTTACAACTGGATACCCAGTCGACGACACGAATCCTCCCATGCAAAAAAAGAAGCCGTGTGTTTTTGAGAAACCGAACTCTGTGGATGAAATAAATGTTGGATCGCCATGAAGTTGAAAAGAAGTGGACCCACCCTTCGATAATTTCCGCGCAGCAAGAAACTGCCTGGCTGCAAATCCCACCATGATTTCCGGTGCGATGACCGCAATGAGCATCATCTTCAGCCTTCGCCAGAAAAGTGCCAGCCAGCTTTGGTTTGGTGAGGGCACATTCGGGTGCACTGACACCCAGGTGCAGGCGAAAATCGTCGCGAGACAGCCCCAAATGATGTCAAATAACTTTCGACAATTATTAATATCATCGCAGGAGTCGGAGGTTCGAATGTCTAGCGTATGCGGAACTGGCGCAGCGTTGCCATTCCTAGAGAGCAAATGGACGAGGATGAGTAGGAGAAGCATTGGCGGTAGGAAGACAGTCAGAGGCAGACAGTGCCACCTTGGCAGTGCCTGTCAGATGACTATTAGAGATTAACAGCATTCACAGCATTGGACAGGTGTTGATTTATTTTAAAGACGGATTGCGAACCGTATATGACAGTGTATGCGCAGCGGTGGTTAGATCGGAGGTCTTGCCGAACATACTGTCTTGAAACCTCAAAACCAAACCATTATATTCTAACCTGACATGACGCCTCCCTGCTTCTCCCGGACTCCGTCGTTTCAAGCGATGTGTACCAAATTATTATGTGATTTTCGCGTTGTTGATCGGGAAGCAAGACAGAACGATGAAACATCTTGATTTTTAGACATAAATTCAAACTCCGCGATCACTCTCGGACGTTTCCCAAGAAACAGGGAATAGAACTGGGCTATACAGGATAGCAATGTGAGATATTTATTATTCAAAGTTTTAAAAGCGCGGCCCGCGCCCGCACACTGGGGCGGTGTGTTTGGCCCACATACCGAGGCATCCCACCCGGCAAGGCTAACACGGAACCATTGCATTGAGATTGCAATGATCAAATACAGTCTAGTGAAGTGCAGTGCAAAAACCCGAGGACCAAAAAATACGACTCTGTGTTGCATGATAATGCACTCGACTACTCCTGGTTAAAATGCATCGAATTTTAGTCGGATAAAGCCGGCCATAGTTTTAGGTTGCTCGCGGATCATCGGATCAAGTCGGAGCTTCTGCCTTCCTCCTTCATCCACCTCGAGCCAGAAATGAAACACGGCAACGGAACATCCATTGGACCATTCAATGTGTCTGCTGAGCCGACTAAACACTTGGATCTCCATTGGTCGCCACCCAGCTCACGGCGCAGTTCCACAGAGCCTCGACGTGAGTGAATAACGAAAAAGGCGCAGCACTGCACCACGTCGTGTGGTGGATATAATGGTTCTTTTATGTATTTGACTCGAAGCCGCAGTGCATCCCCGTGCAATGCCAACAGGCTAATGCCGACAGACTACATCACCCCTGAACTTCCCCTGAAACTCTGATCACTCCTTCTTCCGCTCTTAATCCCAAAACGCACTCGCCCTCACGAGTCGCAAACTCCGAAAGATCCTGCAGCCCATGCTAGAAGCCCACACCACTCCAGATTCGCGCACAGACTTCCTCCTCTGGGCCCCCGGACTGCCGTCTCTCACCCGCACATTGAACGGTACATGGATGTGCAGCGGGCCGCACAGCGCGAACCTGCTGCATCTCACCATGGGGTTGAGACTCCCGTGCACCGAGTACAGTCCCGAGCCGCCACCGGAGGAGGGAGGAAGGTGCTTCTCGCAATGATGGTGCGAGGAAGGAGGTGACGATGGAGATTATTGGAGAATATTTAAAGCCTTTGGCCGAGGCTGCAGATGACAGTGAGGAGGATTTTCTGGGCCTTGTAACTTACAGACCAGATTCCACGAGGCCGAGACCGCGATTGCAGAGCAGATAAGCAAAGGTCCGATGTGGGGTACAGAGTTAACACAAGTGTTTGGGAGCTCAGGCAAGACGAGCTTGCGAGTCGGCCTGAGTGGATGACAAGGAAGAACGTATCTGTAGGCTTCAGTTCTTCATGTGTCAACCTGCCAGTCATGTCTTCGATCACCATTATGCGGTGACCACAGAATCGTTCCTTGGTTTTATAGTGAGCTTGTAGAATGTTTTGCGTGTCCGTTGTAAAGGTAACACCGACGTATTTCTCCTCTGGTTTAATTTTTTCAGGGTCGTGGTTCCCAGTGTAAAGACTGGGAGCGGTAGCGCGATTTTCCCGAAGATCAAGATGATTGTTTTGATTAGGATAAAATTACGGGCGCACCACTTCTCCAGAGTGTCAAGCTTCAGTCGGAGACCACGGACGGAAATGGAGAGAAGAAGAATATTGTCTGCTTCTGCCAAAAGGGAAATACGGGCAGCTGCAAAAAATATATATCATCCTTGTCCGGCATCATCACGAGATCAGCGAGGAAGAGCTTCCATAGAATTGGAGAAGCAGGGTCCCCTGCGAGTAGCCCAATGAAAGCCTTGAACTCCGCAGACCGCACATCACCATGTCTAGCATAATAAGCTACAGCATTTTAAGCCAGTCAAAGATTGCATCGCCCATGCCAATTCGGAATAATTTCAACCACAATGTCGCTTGATCCGTGGAGGGAAATGCATTAGTTGCATCGACTGCGGCCACATAGAGGGTGTATCCGTGAGTTCTGGCCCACTCATTGGCACATCGGAGAATGAAAGGATTATTATTAGTTTGATAGCCTGGCAGAAAGCCGTTTTGCCATGGAGGAATTAAATGTCGTGCTTCAGCCCAGTCATATATTCTCCAGTCTATGAGCATCATTAATACTTTTAGAAAGTAACTCTCGAGTCCTATTAGCCTGTAACTGTTGGGATCCTCATGCGGTTTCAACCTCTTCAATATCCAAATGAGAGCTGTGATGAACCAAATAGTAGGAGCATCGTTTTTGGCAACACACTCGCTGGCTAGCTAAGCTAGGTCGTCGTTGGGAATTTCCAGGTCTGCATATGAGGTTTGATCCTCTCCAGGTGAGCTATCCAAGGCATGTTTGCGCAAGTGATCTTTCAGTCGGTTCATGTCATGTCATCCTCAGTTCATTTTTGTGTGAAGAAACCTTCAGGTGAGTTATCCTCAGTCTTCTCGGGCAGCGACGTTGCTATGATTTTATTGATCTTATATTGTGTCGAGTCGACTCGAAGACAGTATTTAGTTCATCCGCAATAACAGATATTGGAGCGGGCTTGGGGTCGGCCATCCTCTTGATCTCATTCCAGAAGATTGGAGCATCCAATATCTTTTTCCGATTCAGATCTCTCACTTCGGCTAGTTTATCCCTACCCCTGTGCGCGAAGGAGAACGGCGAGCGCCCACTTGTTCTCACAGGTTCGTCGGGCGAGCCAGCCTCGTTTGCAATATCTGCAGTAACTTTCCTGATTTCCAGCGCATTCAGAGTGTCGATAGGCAGTGCTGCTGATAGCGCAGCCCACGGACCTGTTTGGTTTCCCCATGGCCTTCCTGTTTTGCTGCGATGTTAGTTTTGACCCCAGTACGCTGCAGCTCCTCCGGACGCATTGATCTTTCCCGCATTTAAGCAGGAGCCGTGGATCGTAACTTTCAGCGGGTTTGTGACAAGAACAGGGCCATAAAGTGCCCGAAGTTTGCCTTGCTCGTCTTTTCCCACAGCCAGTGTCCGGAATTCGGTCAGCCACTGAGAACGTCGTGATACTGGAGACCAGATTGCGAGAGTAAGCAGCGTAGTCAATGACAGTTTTGCGGATACCTTGGAAAAAGGTAAATTTGCCGCTATCTGGGCCAAAGCATTCAGCACCGCTAATGAAGATTGCGATGAATCCACCCTAGCGAAACTCTTATTAGAGTTATAGTCATTCAGCAATTTGCATACCCATCGGCCGCGTTGGGTAGCGTTTCCCTTTTCCATTGAGTTACGGGGTGGATCGCCAATAAGGCAGCGATTCGGGCATTCAAGTCGCCAATAATAAGAAAATTGAAGTGTGCCTCATACGTCAGAGCCAAGGACGTAGCCAGGGCTTCACAGGGATCCTTCTCGAGAACTCCGGCCCATTGCGAGGTCGTAGACATTGTATATGAGCCATCTGTTCAACGAAAGAACCATGAGATCGGGCCCGGAGAAGTCCTGCCGATATTTGAGTTTGAGTACAGACTGGAAGACAGCCGCGATACTGCCCCAGGACTTATCGAACGAAGGTCTGGATCCTCGCGTGCGTGATAGGATAGAGTAGCCGTGGGGGAGTTCCACACTGTCCTCTTATTGGGGACGTAAATGTGTCTCCTGGAATAAATTAATATCATGCTTTTCAGGATCTTTACGGACGATCGGACAGCTCATTTGTAAAGGAAAGGCGTCTTTGATATTCCAGCTATGAATACTAATGATTCTAATGTTATCTAAAGGATGGGTAGAAGGAATAATGAAGGAGGGGAAGTGGGATGGGGTCGTTGCGGACACATTTTGGGAAGATGGTAAAATATGAGTAAATAAATATACGTGCGACGAAGCGGCCAGCGCTGCAGAGGAATAGGTAGGTAAGGAGGGGTGAGCTGCCTTCAGGCGTTTGGGAGCACCGCGTAGATTCCGGCATACCGGTAACGCACAGCGTGGTCCCAGGAGTCGACGACCCAATTCGCAATCTCGGGAGCGGCGGATGCGACGGCGGTATAAGTGTTGAGCTTCTTGTAATGACGAGTGGAGATTTTGAGGTGATTTTT
The DNA here is from genome assembly GCA_029378395.1 of Mycena leptocephala. Lineage (NCBI taxonomy): Eukaryota > Fungi > Basidiomycota > Agaricomycetes > Agaricales > Mycenaceae > Mycena > Mycena leptocephala. Next base: position 15,584 of record JARJLF010001861.1, read on the forward strand.
GAGGTGAGCAGCGGCCGAGAGGACGATAGCAAGAGGATTTACCATGTCTTGCGTGCGGTTTTGGCTGTCGCAGTTCCAGGTGATGAGGCTAAAGAGTACCAGGAGAGCGGGAGCGACCTGCGGGGCCGCCTGGCGCTGCGGGATTGCATGGGCACGAGGTGGGGCAGCAGGTGCTGCGGGAGGGGCAAGCGGAATGGGAGCAGAGGCGTGGGGAGGAGCGTTAGGTGTGGCCGGTGGCGCCTGAGCCGGAGCAGACGGTGAGAGTGGTGGAGCGGGAGGTGCTGCAGGAGGTGCAGTCCTCACGGGCAGAGGCGTCGTGGTGGCGACGGGGGCACTGACAGCGACAGGGGAAGGACCGAGGGTGTACACGAAAGTGGGCAAGGCCACTGTTTGCGGGATCTCGGTGCGCAGGCGAGTGTTGTGGGCAGCATTATCGACATCCTCGTTCCGGGTGCGCTTAGCTGACGGAGCAGGACCCATGGCAGCGAAAGCGAGTGTCGACGACGGAGGTAAGCTTGTTGACAGAACCCTGCAGCTGCTCGATGCACTTAAGAAGGGCTGGTAGGAGGCATCCTGAGATGTCGGTTATAGCGATCTCGTGCTGGCGAATGTTCTCGCCGTGTTTGTTGTGCGAGGTCCAGAGGTCGGAAAGGACCCAGTCATCGCTGACAGTGCATCGTGGAACTCGGAGATGACTGTGTATGGGTTTAGCATGGAGTGGGGAGTGTGCGAGGACGACGCACAGTTGGCGACCTGTGAGACGGCGCTGGAGATGCGGTCGACCCTTTCCCGCATACTCCTACCCGCTACAAGCAATCCATTGACGTGCTTGTTCGTAGCTCGGTGGGGGTATTTTTATTTGTCTTTTGTTGCACCAGGCTGGGAGCTGGCATCGCGGTGGTACAGGTGGATGGGCAACGAGCCGGAGGCGACGGGGATTGCTGCAGGTGGAGCCGAGGAAGACAAAATGGGCCCAAACTTATACCCACGCTGTCATCGTGCAAACTTCTTCAGGCGTTTATTCTCGTTTTCGTATTCTCGCCGTATGTGGTGAATCTTGCTCTACCGCCTTTCCGCAATCTCCTATTCAACTCTCTCGCCACGCAACGCATAGGCTGGCCGCTGAAGAATGATAATGGGACTTAATTAGGGAGACGAGACGAGACAGGTAGCCCGATCGCGAGGCTTGCCCGGGGCATTACCAGACCAGAACAGAGCATTACCTCCTTGTTGACCAAATGATTCTTATACGGCTAACTTGACATTTTTGCCTCTCGGCATTGCAGCGGACACCATCTCAGCCGTCTTCTTTGACTCGGCCGCCCGGGCCCATAAATCCCTCGCCATCGGTGATGTGTCGTCCTGAATCCTCGGGAGCGCGGTGTCCCATCTTTTGTCTTGATTCTCAAACTCACTATCTAATCGCTGGCTCGCCTGGTTATCTCGCCCGCTTGCACTCTGGCTCAATGGTTTTCATCTCGTTTCATGTCCTCGTTATCTCACCTACCGTCGAATTCTTGATCCCATATCTGCCCTTGCTCTTTCCGCGATTTCCCTTCTCCTGGATTGACTACGGCTTGAACTCGGATTGCAGAGGTTAAGTTTTCGAGCCCCCGCCACCAATTCCTTTGGCTTGTCTCCGAAATCATCAGCTTCATCTCACCAACCCACCTCTCGTTCTCCTCCTCAACACGAATATCGAGGCGGGTGCACAAAGAATCGGAGCTGGTCCCGAGGACTCCGAGGTGAGTCGCCCCCACTGATGTTTTCCCTCCCTTTCCTTTGTTCCTTCTCCATGCCTGCCTTTCGGCCCCAATGGCATTGCTCGGTGTTGCTGTTGTGCGAGTTCGAGTTTGGGGAAGTGGTTGTTTCATTTCTGGGTTTAAATTGGATCCAACAGTTGCGACTTTTCTTTATTTTCTTCCTTCATTCATGCGGGGCATTTCCGTGGGTGGAGGCTCGTCCTAGCCACAATGCGTAGTGGATGAAACTCGACACCTTGGCATGATGTGGTTTTGGTGTCTGGCCGGGGTGCCAAGTTCGTGTTGGTTCTGGACGCCAAGTTCGTGCGGGGTGGGGTTGAATGGGACACATTCATGTGTTTCTTGTTTCGGTTCTCTGTGTCTCTATGTCTCTTTTTCTTCTTTCGTCGCGTGGGTTCTCGCATCGCTTGGAATGATACATACCCATTTCCCACTCTGACGGACTCGGTTTAATCTTAGTTCAGAATGGGTCCATCTTAGCCCCATCTTAAACCAAAACTACGAGTCAATGAGGCAGCCCGGGTTTCCCGGAGTTACGCTGTTGAATCCTTTTTCATTTATTTATTTTATTCATGCCTACTTACAATGCGAGGCAACTCAGAAAAAAATACCCAATCCCACCTACGAATTTTGTGTAGGAGTGTGAAGTCGGATATCGTGTGCAGTACAATTATTCTGATACTGCTCTCTTAGTCTGCGGTAGCGGAACGTTGCGGTCAAGTCTTGGTGAGCTTCCGCTCTTGCGACTTCGATTTCATTTTTTCAACTCATAGAAATGTCCTGTCAACTTCGTCAACATTATTGGGCAGAGAATAATCTTGGATTTGGTGGACAGCATAGTGCCTCACAGCTCTTTAATAATCGGAGGCAACTCGTTGTTGACTCCGCACTCTGAAAACGTGCGGCTAACCTGAATCATCTTCGCAGCAAGAGACGAAAGTCGGACATGGTGTGCGGTGCACTTCCTCCCTCACGCAGAAGATAATATCGAGCAAGGCTGGACTCCGCGTATCCAAAATTTTGCCTCAGTGCGATCTCGACATCGCAATATCCTGTTCAGTCGAGCTCCAAAAACATGCTCACGGCCACCTTCGTTAATAAAATAGTAAAGTCACATATGGGGTACAGTAAATTTAAACCGCCATGGCATGGGAATAGTCGTTGAATGAGGTAGCCCGAGGTTCGACTCCCGATGTCTGAACGTGCGTGGACCAATTTTTTGTTTGACCTCTGTACCAAATATTGGCTAAACTCGATATTGCATGAATAAAACAAATTCAGATCTTCCTCCTCCCTTACTCCACAGAAAGGAACAACCGGTGTAAGTATATGAGAAAGCGATGAACGGAGATTATACTTCCATACAGTCGAGCATGTTCATCTGAGTGTGTTCTCAACGGGTTTGAGACCCAGGGCTCTACGCCAGGCATGCGTCGGCAAGCAAAATTCATTTGTTTTCTCTCCATCCCAGACACCGCTAAGCATAAAATTTACACTTGGAACACTGACATTTTGGAGCAGGGTTTAATAATTTTGGCTCTCCACTCTTAACAGCAACTGAAAATTGTGGTATTTAGTACCATCGTGGTTCGCGTATGCTGGTTATCAGTTCTAAGGAGATCTTCGGCCGGGAGACCTCAAGTCGATTTACAAACAGTTCTAGTGGAAGCGCTACAGGATCATGCATAAAACTGTATGTACAGTGTGTCCAGGTGAAGGTGGTATCGCAGCTATTGGTAAACAGGGGCGGAAAAGAATATTTGTCTGGAAGGGAGACCTAGAGGTGTGGGATATAAACGCTCCAGTTAACATCCACGAAAGCACCTGGGGGCAGAGATCGCATGGCAACAAGTGGGAGTGTGATAAGAACGAGGCGTGCGATAACATAGATGGGAATTGGCACAATGACTCCGATTGCTAGTATTGACCCCCCAAGCTGTGATTCAGTGACGTCGGTGAGGCCGACGAGTATCAGGATGAGTACAATGATGGCAGGAATTGCCACAATAAGAGATGAACATGACCTCCACATCCACCTTTCTACGGTGGTGGGGAAATCCGTGTTCCATGCGGCACAGTGAATAGCACCAAACACGGTCCCCACAAGAGCCTCGATCGCAAGCGGGAGGTAGTCATCTTGAATATTGTCGAGTTCATTTCCTGGTAAGGACCAGAAAGACGGTACCGAGGTGGACGATAGCGGATCGTATTCATAGCCGTCGGCAATTCCACCGATGGCACTGAAGAACCTGTCGAGTCGTGGCACGCGGACCGCAGTGATAGGCTGGGTGTCGGCCGGTTTGGCAGGTCCAACGACAATTTGCCGCTGGACATCAAGTGGCTTATTCCACCACAGAAACCAGATGAATACGTTGACGATGGCGAACGCCAGCGTGGCCACCTCCAGTTCAGTTACAGCCAGACGTTGGTGCACACGGGCCAGACATTGTGTGGTGAACCACAGACCCTGGACCATTGCAAGGCCTTTGGACAGTGCGTCGCCTTTGCTCTTGTCCATGATATCCTCTGCGTCGACATTTTTTATGCCGGCCAGAAATTCCGGCCCAAGTTCTGAATCCGCAAGTTGTTTCTTGGTTACAACCGGATAACCACTGGATGACACGAATCCTCCCATGCAAAAAAAGAAGCCGTGTGTTCTTGAGAAACCGAACTCTGTGCGTGAAACAAAAATCAGATGGTGGAAAAGCTGAAATGTAATGTCTACCCTTCGATAATAAGCAGGTGGCAAAAAACTGCCTCGCTGCGAATCCGACCATGAGTTCTGGCGCAATGACTGCGATAAGCATCATCTTCAGCCTTCGCCAGAAAAGCGCCAGCTGGCTTTGATTCGGCGCGGGCACATTGGGGTGCACAGACACCCAGGTGCAGGCAAAGATCGTCGCGAGACAGCCCCAAACAATGTCAAATAACTTTCGACAATTATTGATATCATCGCAGGAGTCGGAGGAGGTTCGAGTGTCTTGTGGATGCGGAACTGGTGCAGCGTTGCCATTCCTAGAGAGCAAATGGACGAGGATGAGTAGGAGAAGCATTGGTAGCAGGAAGACAGTCAGGGACAGACAGCGCGGTCTTGGCAGTGCCTGTCAGATGATTGTTAGAGATTAACAGCATTCACAGCATTGGACGGGTGTTGTGTTTTTTTAAAGACGGATTGCGGACCGTGTATACGCAGCGGTGGTTCGATCGGAAGTCTTGCTGAAATGACCCTCCAGGACAATGTCTTGAAGCCTCAGAAAAAAGCATTATATTCTAACCTTACACGTGGTGAACTCTTTACGCCTCCCTGCTTCTCCCGGGCCCTGCTTTTTAACCCGATTTGTACCAAATGATGTGATTTTCGTGCTGTTGGTCGGGAAGCAAGACAGAACGATGGAACATCCTGATTTTGAACATAAAATCAAACTCCGCGATCACTCTCGGATGCTTCCATAGGCTAACCCAGAACAGGGAATAGAACTGGGCTATACATGATACCAATGTGAGATATTTATGATTCAAAGTTTCCACAGCGTTATCCCACATACGGGAAAATGCGGATCATGGTGAGATTGTTGCACTAGCCGCGGTAGAGTTACTGTATTACAGCTTTCCGGCTGAGGTCGCGTGTCCGAGAGACGCAGAATCCATCGCCTGAAGCATTTCCCAGACTGGATGACAGTGGATATCGAGAACATTTCAATGGGATATCCAAAGCCTAGGGAGACTCATCCCCACAGCCCGGAAGAGCAGGAGTATGCTCCAGCACGGCAGCTGTTCGGCATCAACCGCGTTATCCCGAAGCGACGGCAACCAGACAATGACACAGAGGCATATCAGAGAATTGCCTCCTGAAAAGGGGAAAGCCTGGGGAAGTTCCTGATAGCTATCACATTATTGCATTGGAAAGCTGTTTCCTCAAAGTCATAACTTTGCTCATTCACCGCCGAATTACAGAATGGGCAACGGCGCGATGCCTCATTCCGGACTGGCAAAATGGATTCAGAGCGAAATATCGAACCAATAACAATCCTTTTGTCCTCCGATGTGTACGTGATTGGGCTCGCGCGCATGGGAAGACGGTCTATGTAGCAGCAATTGACGCTACCAATGCATTTCCGTCAACAGACCATTCCACGATGTGGCTGAAGCTCACGAGGATGGGAATGGCTGGTCCCATTTTCGACTGGCTACGAAAGACTTACATGAGCATGGGGTATTATGTGAAGCACGGCGATACGACCTCGGGGGAATTCAAAGCTCTAATCGGGCTACTGACTGGTGATCCTGCCTCCCCGGTTCTCTGGAACTTGTACATGGCCGATCTTGTAATGCTTCCCGACACGGACGACGTGGTTATGGAGAATGTTCGAATGGCAATGATGGCGCAGGCAGATGACGTACTGCTAATCTCGCTCTCAGCTCGAGGAATGCGCGCCAAATTGAAAACTCTCCAGGAGTGGTGTGCCTTAAATTTTATCTTGATTAACTTGTTAAAAACAGTTATCTTGATTCTCGGCTCTGTACCCACTCCGTTACCTGTCTTCATGCTCGGCAACTCTGTGCTCGAGATTGCAAATGAGGAAAAATATGTGGGCGTAACTCTGCGCTCCGATACGCAAAATTTGTTCCAAGGCCACTATAAAGCTAAGGCAGGCACCGCGCAATATTGTGCGCATCGTATCATGGCGGTTGAGGATAAAACCGGAAGACTCACTCCCAGAGAGCTCAAAATGCTTTATAGGGCACGCGTGGACTGTCATCTCACGCACGGGTGCGAAATCTCCCCCGACTGTGAAGATGTTCACGTAAAACAGCTCTGCGAGGTTCAAATTTCTTTTATCCGTCAAATGCTCAATCTCTACGGTCGATCCATGATTATCCCGCTTTATACGGAAACGGGCATTGTACCTCTCCGAGTCCGGCGATTTATCCTTGCGCTTGGATATTTGCAGCACCTACTGGAACTTCTGCCCACCCACTTTGCGCGCGCAGCATTGAATAATTCAATTAAGCTCGCTGCAATGGGGAAAAAATCTTGGGCAAAGGATTTACTGTCAGCTGCATCTAAGCTCCCATTTGCCTGCCCTGTCCCTGAACTTGAGAATGCTACGTCCAAATCTATACTGGAGTACGCAAAATCTGTGGATGGGTTAATGTTGCGATGGATTCAGGGTGAAGTCGACTCGTCAGATAAGCTATATCTGATTCAAGGCCGTCGTGAACCACAAAAGGACAAACCTCCAGCACCGCAAACATTACGACTACGGCACTATCTTTTTATGGTGAAAACTCAGAAGCATAGAGAAGCTCTTACCTCTCTCTTGCTGTCTACCCACCTGTTGGCCGTCGAAATTTTGCGATACGGAGATCATTTGCATACACGAGAAGATGACCGTTCCAGACGGGTATGCCGCTTCTGTGAATCTGAAGTTGAAACCCCAGAGCATGCCCTCTTAGCCTGTGACGCCTCAATACAGGTGAAGTCCCTAAGAGAGGTATTTTTGGAGAAACTTTTTACAGATGCACCAAGCCTGCGCCGTCGCATGGTTGAACTCAATTCAGTTGATTTCTTTAAAGACATGATCTATGAACGCTCGACTATCGCTCTCGTGGCGAAATTTGCTTATGATGTTCTTGAGGTGCTCTACGCGAAGCCTGTGCATCGATTGGATGACTGAACTGAGGTAGTATTGTTTACTTTCCGACTATTTTTTTGCTTCTATATGTCGACTGGCTTCTACAGCGTGACGGGAAACTGGGTGCGTGAGCTCGGCTCGGAAGATATATGGAGGTCAGGGACGATGGGGTACATAATGCCTGTAGTACTCCGGGATACTTCCTGAAACCGGCGTTCCTGAGTGGGACCGTGCCGTGTAATGCTACCTACCTACCTACCTACCATTCAAAATTGATGGATTTAGAATTGCAGAGCCGATGGATTGAAGCCTGTGCGAGGGAGAACCAGAAACACAATATTTCTTTGCAGTAGTTGCGATCTTGGCGTTGAGGCGATCTATGGTCTATTCGAGTAGAGGCACCTAAGGAGAATCCGAGGTGCAAAGTCATCATGAGGCAGAATCTCAGCATGAGTCAAAATTTACGATCTCAATCTATCAGTGAGGCTGTGAAATGCATTGGACTTCGGTTTTGGCCGCGAGCCCAGTCCATGCACATCAAAAAAGAGCTCGCATAGAGACTCCGGCTGCAGAACTGTTTCCAGACCACTCGGATACGCTTGTTTTGGACAAGGAATTGTCCAAGTGCGTGGCAGCAAAGTAGTTTGAAGAAGGGTAGTGCCGCATGTGATTGCTCGCGCCTCAAAAGATAGAACCAGAAAAAGCTAACTAAGGTCTTGCACCCGTGATTTTGCCCCTTGCTATGCGTATGTATTTGGCGTAGTTTGGCGCTCTTGATCTCGCGTGTTTGGTCACGAGACTACTTATATTCTTTCCCGCGTCGACCATGTCGACCGATACGAGTTGTATGTCAGACTCTCCGTTCGTGGAATCCCCATTCCGTGAACATTTCCACACGAACTATGTCCCTACCGGTGCCGAGATCGAGCGAATCTGCACTCATTTGCTCCCGCATGAGGCTGAGCTCGTCCGGCTAGATTCGCTCATCCGCCAACTTACTGCCCAGCGAAACCGGGTCAAGGACTATATTGACTCGCACAAAGCCTTGATCTCACATGCTCGTCGTCTCCCCCACGATTTGGTCGAGCAGATATTTCTTGCTTGCCTCCCAACTCACCATAACGCCATCATGAGTCCAGCGGAGCCACCACTGCTCTTGGGCCGCATTTGCAGCGCATGGCGATCTGTCGCATTTTCCATGCCGCGACTTTGGACGTCTCTCCATGTATCCCAGCTCTTTGTTGGCTGGCATCAAGAGAGGCAAGCTACCGTTGTCGAATGGCTGGAGCGCTCGGCTCCACTGCCGCTCGCACTTTCAGTCGACTGCGGCTGGCAGAACGACAACTCTAGAATCGAATCACTGCTTGAATATTCTGCACGCTGGCGACGTCTTCATGTTTCCGGCATGTGGACCGCGGATTTTTTTAAAACTCTGGCGTCGGTGGATGCACCGATGTTAGTGGACATACAGATTAAGCTGGGGGATAATGGACCAGCAGCCATGTCACTGGTGCTGTCCTCGAATTTGTTTCGAAGAATGAAGCCTGGGCAGGTCACCATAATTACCTCTGTGCTTGAGGTTCTCGTACCGACCACACCGTTCACGTGGGACCACCTCGTCCATCTCACCCTCAAATGTCGGACCATTCCCGACTACAGAGGAATAGGTCTATCTTCTCAGTCTGCATACCGACTACTAAAAGGCTGTACACGTCTGCGATCACTCAACTTGGAGCTTTCTGGCCCTCACCCCCCCTGGTCCGATGAACTGCTTTTGCTGCCCACCCTCCAATCAATAATAATTATGCCAGATCTCCTCTCCCTTCAGGAACTGGTCAGACTCTTGGAACATTTAGTAATGCCCAATCTGGGTCAGTTCCACGTTAAAACAACTCTACCTCTAGACAGCAGCGCCTTCCTCGCTCGTCTCGCTGAACATTCTCCCCTCATAACTGACCTCGACTTGAACCTAATTGTATTCCCAACCTCCCCCCTTCCGACGATCCAGTCTTTCCCTTATCTCGCGAAACTCAGCCTCGTTGCTTCGTATATCGTGCCCGAGAATACATGGGCTAACCGGCTAAATGCAGTCGAACTCCTCGGCATCCTGACCCCGGACCCATCATCGCCGAATCCTTGCCCCACATTGATCGAGCTTCAGACAGAAAGCGAGTGGTTCGCGGATGAAATATGGATGACTTTCCTCCAGAAGCACTTGGATTATCGAACGAATTTACGGCGATTCCGGCTCCATTTCCAATGCGACCCACCTGATATTCTTCCGGATATTCAGTCCTTTACAACCCGCGGCCTTGATGTCCTTCTCAAATACGGTCCTGTTGACAAAGTTCTACCGGTTTCGCCGTGGGAGAGTATCGAGCACTTGTGATCACTCTGTACGAATCAGTGAGTTTAATCACTGTCTTTTACAGCAACACACGCTAAATGCCTATCTCCGGAGGACTTGTCTTTATGATACCTGTTAACGTCTCAGACTCAGAAATCCTTCATCTGCAGCCTCCGCCAAACGTAAAGGCTTCAAATATTCTCCAATAACAACCATTGCCTCGCACCATGCATGCATGCGCCAACAACATCGACTCCTTCCTCCCTCCACCCGGGCCCCTGCGGCGGGTCCAAGCTATACTCGTTGCACGGGTGTCTCAACCCCATCGAGAGATACAGCAGGTTCGCGCGCGGCGCTGTCCACGGATGCAGGGCAAACCCCGACCCATCACTGGAATGCTCTGGGAACTCGATGCCCGGCGATGTCAAGGTAATGTTGAATGAAGAGGTCGCGACACGCGCGAGAAAACATCATGGATCCGGAAGGCTGAAGCCATTGACAGGGAAGTATAATAAGGTTGGGAGTCGGGGATGAGAAACCTGAATCCTGAATCTGTCGTGCTGCACCACCGTGACTGCTTTGCAGCACGGGCAAAGCACGGGAATGAGGGCTTCCGGCGAGCACTTTGCTGCTCTTCTGCAACTTGATTCATTCGAAAGGCTTCCCCGGGTGGATCGAATGGATGGATCGAATGGATAGACCTAGACGCCGGGCTGGATCTCACCTTAAATTTGTTGGGGTCGAGGAAGGAGGAGACACGAAACCCGTCATTTGCGTGTTGATGGTGCAATTTCAGTTGAACGAAAGTCGTCGTCAACAAAGAAGGAACCGCTTGACGGTGGTTACCTGAGCGCTGTCGAATAGTTTGTATTTTGTCTTCTGATGTATAGCCCCCCACGTTCCACTTGAAGTTTGAAGGGGTAGGGTGTTGAAAGGTTCTTCCAATCGAAAGTCGTGGTTTGAGTATTACTGTCACTGAAAAGAATCCGAGGGTTTTAGAACATTGGATTGAATTAGCTTAAACTATGCTACTTCACCCAGGGCCCATGCGATTCCGTCCAAGCCTTCCTCAATGCCTTGCTTGAGTTTTTCCTTTGGGTCTTCCAGGTGTACCCGCATCTTCGCGTGTGCCTCCTCGTCCTTATTCGACCCCTCCTGCTCCAGCAGCTCTGGCGAACCCACCACCCGAAGATCAGCGAGCTCTGCCGCGTCAACCGCGAGCTCCTCCTCCGTCTGCGCCACATACACCTCGATATTCCGGATCGCCTGAGTGAACTTCTCCTTCTGTCGCGCTGCAGCCTCGTCTGCGCTCACGAACTCCTCGTCCGGCTCCGTCGCACGCGGTGCGTACCCCAGGAAGTCGCTCTCGAGCAGCGGGATGACGGTCGCGGATTCGCTGCAGCGCCGCCTCGCCCTCAGCATCCGGCTCGAGCTTGAGCATGGGCACGTGCGAGGGCGAAGGGGCCGCAGCGACGAGCATGATCTCCTTAACCGTATCTGCCGCTTGCTTCGCGCGGTGGCGTCGTAGGTGTAGAGCTCGAATGTGCAACAGTTGAAGAGCAAGACGTCGCTGGCGCCGGTGTCGTCTCCCCAACGTCGGGCACCGTGGCATCGAGGTCGTGGGGGATCTCGGTCCAGAATAGGACGCACCCGTGCGCGTCGGAGTAGATGATGAGGCGCACCTGGCCGGGGATGGCGTATTTGACGTTCACGAGCATCTCGATCTGCGGGAGGCGGAGGAAGTGCAGGCTGAGGGCAAAGAGAGTAAGGAGGTGGTCCCAGTGCTTCCAGCTTGCGCTCCAGCCAGGTGGGATTACAGAGGGAATGAGCCAATTTGTAGCAGCGTATGCGAACAGCGAGGCTGCTGCTGAGCCGGAGTTCTGCGTGCGAATCAGCATCACCATTCGGGTATAATGCTCTGGCTTTCGATGACCCTTTCAGGTTCCGAGAAATCGGCGTAATGCAGATGACAAACGGCTCTTGCCAGCCAGAACACCAATGTCTGACGAGAACGTACTCACCTGGAGAGGGCTGACCTTCCTCTTGCATTCGAGCATGCACTGCATCCGAGTATTGCCTGATTTATGACCAGTCAAAGGTAAAGACACTGGTTGAAAGTATATAGTTCGAAGAAGGGCATTGCTGCATGGGAATCCCCGCGCCGCAAAAGCATTGCAGAGATCTCAGATGAGGAAGGAAAGCAAGCGCATCGTGAGACAGCGTGAGACATCTGACAAAACGGGCCCGATCATATACCCACGCCGTCATCCACCAACTCCTTCCTCAAGCGTCCATTCTCATTTTCGTGTTCTCGCTGTATGTGGTGAATCTTACTCTACCGCCTTCCCGCTATTTCCTATCCAACTCTCTTGCCACGCGACGCACAGGCTGAAGGATGACAATGGGACTTGACTTGACGAGACAGGCGGACCGAGGCTTGCCCCGCCTTTTTGGCCAATGATTCTTGTACAGCTAACTTGACATTCTTACCTCTCGGATTTCAGCGGACATCATCTCGACCATCTTCTTTGACTCGACCGCCCGGATCCACAACTCCCTTGCGACCAGTGATGTATCGTCCTGAATCAATATCTTCGAGAGCGTGTCCCATCTTCTGTCTCGATTCGCGAACTCACTGTCTAATTGCTGGCTCGCATGATTGTCTCGCTCGCTTGCATCCTGGCTCACTGGTTTGCGTCTCATTTCTCTTCCTCGTGATCCTCGAGCTTCATCCTGTTTCTGCCCTTCCTCGGGCCTCTTCCCCCTAATTTTCTCCCTCCCGCTTGACCACTGTGCGCGGGTGCTTGAACTCGGATCGCAGAGGTTATTTTCAAGCCCCCCGCCACCACTTTCTTCGGCTTTGTTTCCGAAATCGTCGGCTTCATCTCGGACTACAACCAACCAACCCACCTCTCATTCTCCTCCTCTACAATGCGAATATCGGAACGGGAGACAAAGGGTTTGGAGGTGGTCTCGAGGCGCCGAGCTGAGTCGCTCGTTGTGTTTTTTCCCTTTCCTTCGCTTCTTTCTGGCCCCCATGGCATTGCTCGGTGTTGCTGTTGTGCGAGTCCGGGTTTGGGGTCGCGGTTGTTCCATTTCTGGGTTTAAATTGGATCCAGTGCAGTTGCGACGTTTCTTGTTTATTTTCTTCCTTCATTCGTCCGGGCATTTATGTCGGTGGAGGCTCGTCCGAGCCACATTGCATGAGAGTGGAGTTGGAGGTATCTTGACCATCAAGCTCGACGCCTCTTTGTGGAGTGTGTCTGGCCGGGGTGCCGAGTTCGTGTTGGTTCTGGGCGAAGTTTGTGCAGGTTGTGTTCAAGCGGGACGCGTTCATTTGTCTCTTGTTTCGGTTCTATGTGTCTACTAGTTCGCTTTCCTCTTCGTGATTCGTGTTCGGGTGAGTTCGGCGGGAGTTCGCTCGCATCGCTTGGGCTCATACATTACCATTTTCCACTCTGACCGACTCGGATTACAGTTCAGAATGCGTCCATCTTAGCCCCTCCATCTTAGACCAAAAATAAAGTTAACGAGGCAGCCCGGGGCTTCCTGGAGTTGCGCTCTTGAATCCTTTTTTTATTTGTTTTATTCACCCCAGGCAACGCACAGAAAATTGCCCAATGCCAACTAGGATATTGTGTACAGTACAAGACCTCTAATACTGCTGCGGTAGCGGAACCTTGTGGTCAAGTCTTAGTGAGGTTTCGTTCTTGCGACTTCGATTCATCTTTTCAATGTCCTGCCAACTTCTTCAACCTTACAAAGAATTCTCTCGGATTTGGTAGACGGCACAATGCCTCGTGCTCTTTAATAATCGGAGGTAGCTCGGTGTTGACCCCGCACTCCAAAAACATACCACTCACCCTGACTCATCTTCGCAGCAAGGGATGAAAGTCGGACATGGTGTACGGTGTGCTTCCTCCCTCACTCAGAAGATAATATCCAGCAAGGCTGGATCCAAAATTTGCCTCGGTACGATCTCGAGATCGCAATATCCTGTTCAGTCGAGCTCCAAAAACATGCTCACGGCCACCTTCGTTAACAAGAGAGTAAAGTCAGATATGGGGTACAGTAAATTTAAACCGCCTTGGCATGGGAATAGCCATTGCATAAGGCAGCCCGAGGTTCAACTACCAATGTGGTCCAATTTTTTGTTTGACCTCTGAACTAAACATTGCTAACTCGACTTCGTGAATAAAACAATGGTTTACTTGCTCCCTCGCTTCACAGAAAGAAAAACCCAGTGTAAGTAAACGAGAAAGCGATAAACGGAGATTTTTATTTGCATACAGTCGAGCTTGTTCGGAGTGTGTTCTAAGTGAGTTTGAGAGTCGGACTCCAGGCATGCCTTGTCAAGTAAAATTCACCTGTCTTCCGTCCATCGCTGCTAAGCACAGGATTGAACTTGGAACATTGACATTTTGGGGCCGAATTAATAACTGTGGCTCTCCACATTTACAGCAACTGAAAATTGTAATATTTAGTACCATCGTGCTCCAGTTATCGGATCCAAGGAGATCTTCGGCCGGGAGACCTCAAGTTAATTTACAAGCAGTTCGTACTGCAAGCGTTACAGGATCGTGCGAAAGATTATATGTAGAGTGTGTGTGGTTGTAGGTGGTATCGCAGCTATTGGTAAGCGGCGACAGGAAAGAAAACTGTCCATCCCGAAATGAGACCTAGAGGTGCGGGATATACGTGCCCCAGTTCACATCCACGAAGGCGCCGGAGGGAAGAGATCGCAGTGCAACAAGCGGGAGGATGATAAGAACCAGGCGCACCATAACATACATGAAAATCGGCACAAAGACTCCGATTGTTAGCATTGCCTTCCCAGTCCAATGTGATTCATCGGCGTCGACGATGGCGAGGAGTACCACGAAGAGTACAATGACGGCAGGAATTGCCATAATAAGTGATGAACATGACCTCCACATCCACATTTCTACGGCGGTGGGGAAATCCGTGTTCCATGCGGCACAGTGAATGGCCCCAAACACGGTCCCGACAAGAGCCTCAATACCGAGAGGGGCCAAGAGGCCTTGAATATTGTCGAGTTCATCTGTTGATAAGGACCAGAAAGATGATACCGAGGTGGACGATAGCGGATCATATTCATAGCCATTGAAAACCCCCCTATGGCACTTATAAACCTGTCCCCCAAGGTACGCGTACGGGCCTTATAGGCAGAGCGTCGGGCGGTTTGGCAGGTCCAACGACAATTTGCCGCTGGACATCAAGCGGCTTATTCCACCACAGCAACCAGATGAATACATTGACCACAGCAAACGCCAGTGTGGCAACCTCCAGCTCGGTTACAACCAGACGTTGGTGAATGCGAGCCAGACATTGTGTGGTGAACCACAGACCCTGCGCTATTGCAAGGCCTTTGGACAGTGCGTCGCCTTTGCTCTTGTCCATGATATCCTCCACCTCGACATTTTTTATGCCGGCCAGGAATTTGAACCCGAGATCTGGATCCGCGAGTTGTTTCTCGATTACAATAGGATAACCAGTGGATGACACGAATCCACCCATGCAAAGAAAGAACCCGTGTGTTCTTGAGAAACCGAATTCTGTGTGAAACAAACATCAGATACTAAAAGGTACAGAGGACTAGTCTCCCAACCTACCCTTTGATAAGAACCGAGCAGCCAAAAACTGCCTGGCTGCAAACCCGACCATGATTTCCGGTGCGATGACTGCGATGAGCATCATTTTCAGCCTTCGCCAAAAAAGCGCCAGCCCGCTTTGGTTCGGCGAGGGCACATTCGGGTGCACTGACACCCAGGTGCAGGCGAAAATCGTGGCGAGACAGCCCCAAATGATGTCAAATAACTTTCGACAATTGTTGATATCATTGCAGGAGTCGGGGGCAGATCGATCGTGTAGGGTATGCGGAACTGGCGCAGCGCTGCCATTCCTAGAGAGCAAATGGACGAGGATGAGTAGGAGAAGCATTGGTGGTAGGAAGACAGTCAGAGGCAGACAGCGTGATCTTGGCAGTGCCTGTCAGATTATTATCAGAGATTAGCAGCATCCACAGCATTGGACGGGTGTTGTCTTATTTTAAAGATGGATTGCGAACCATATATGGCAGTGTATGCGCAGCGGTGGTTAGATCGGAGGTCTTGCTGAAATGACAATAAACATACTGTCTTGAAACCTCAAAACAAAACCATTATATTCCAACCTAACATGTGGTGAGCTCTTTACGCCTCCCTGCTTCTCCCGGGCCCTGCCGTTTCACCTGATTTGTACCAAATGATGTGATTTTCGCGTTGTTGGTCGGGAAGCAAGGCAGAACGATGGAACATCCTGATTTTGAACATAACATCAAACTCCGCGATCTCTCGGATGCTTCGATAGGCTAACCCAGAAACAGGGAATAGAACTGGGCTATACAGGATACCAATGTGAGATATTTATGATTCAAAGTTTCTACAGCGTTATCCCACTTACGGGAAAATGCGGATCATGGTGAGATTGTTGCACTAGGCGCGGTAGAGTTATTACAGCTTTCCGGCTGGGGTCGCGTGTCCGAGAGACGCAGAATCCATCGCCTGTTAGCAGGCTAACACCAGAAACACGCACTGGACAGTTAGTTGGCTAGCTGAACTCATACTAGATCAATGGAGGGATAGGGAAGTGTGTACATCATAGAGCGGGAGGAAAGGTGTGAGATCAGGATCGAGACTGACAGGGGAGCGGAGGTGATGGTGGTGTGGGATTGAGATCAAGGTGCGCCACGGAGTTCGGAACAATAACATTGATAATCGGGGTGGATACGTCGAGCAGCGCCAGGAGCGCGGGGTGGAGTGCGGACACAGACCCGAGGGTGGGAGCTGGGGATTGTCAGCGTTGGTCAGGCGTCGGCAGAGATGGAGCGAGAAGAGGGAGAACGAGAGCAAGGAAGGAAGGAAGCGGTAAATTCAACATCACCAGCGTCGACAGACAGTAGCATTCTGCATATGCGGACCATCTCAAACAGAATTGAGACATGAACATAGAACGAGAAAGAAAACGACCTCGGAACGCACACGAACGAGGACAGCGAAACAAAGATTGGGACGAGATTTTTGCGTAGGAGGGCACACAAACACGCAAGGTGTGCACAAGCGAAAGAAAGGAAATTAAATTTCATCTCGACAACGACAAAATCCCCTTTTATGCCTACCAATGAGCGAGAAAAACCAACAGGTCCTGGACCAAAGTCAAGATTAAGGCATAGGGAAAGAGACAGTGACCGAGTCCGGTTAGCCCTGAGCATGGAGGGGGGAGGCCAGAAGGAATGGATGTGCGGGACACATAGCAGCCTAAGTCTAGCATCAGACGCAGCAGCAGAAGAAAAGTCCTGGATAACCAGATCGACCCACTAGACTACCTTGGGTGGAGGGGCAAGGGTGGAGAGGGGAGGCGTTGGTGCACAGAGGTGGGGGCGGGCATACGAGGTGCATAGTGAAAGCAGGAGGTAGAAGTGCGAGCTCAGCTGTGCGTGTGGTGCGAGATCGATGGATTGTGAATGCTGCACAAAATCAAGGATCGAGTACAGGCCCGTGTCCAGTAGAGGCACTGCACATGCGGCGGCCGCCGAAGTCGCGGTCCGCTGGAGGCGCGATGCAGGGGCCGTGTGAGGAGTACGATGGTGAGGCCGTAAGGTCGAGGGAGCAAAACTGTCGACAATGCTGAAGGTCGGCTGCAGTAGATCGACACCGCAATCGATACCGGGGAGGAGGGCGGGGACGGTCAGCGGCGGCGAGGTGAATGGTTCAAGGAGTGAGCGAGATCGAGGGTGTGCGGATACATGCACAAGAGCGGGGCAGATGGTCGGGGCATCCA
Organism: Mycena leptocephala; assembly: GCA_029378395.1. Classification (NCBI taxonomy): domain Eukaryota; kingdom Fungi; phylum Basidiomycota; class Agaricomycetes; order Agaricales; family Mycenaceae; genus Mycena; species Mycena leptocephala. Next base: position 33,169 of record JARJLF010001861.1, read on the forward strand.
TTAGCGGGGACGGTGAATGGGTGCGGTGTCCGGGTCGGGCATCAAGCGTCGGCGGCGTCGGATGTTAGCTGGAGCGGGCGATGACCGACGGCCGGTGAGCGATCGGGATCCATCCAGAACAAGACGAGTCCGACAAAGACCAAGGAGAGTGATGTGCAGCGGTTCCAACGAGAAGCAGACGTGCAGCATGGAGCAAGGCGACTCGGAGCAGCGTGTGTGTAAGTGCTACATGGTTCCGGTGTGTTAGCCAGGACTCGTGTACACTCGAAGGAAAGGTGTATCTAAATGGACACGGATCCGTTGACCAACCCATCTGCATCTGCTAACCCGCCCCAAACTCGCGCCTGATTTCACCCACCCGAAGAGCTCGTACTGGAGATGCGTGTGTTGTACGGGAAGAAAATTGAAGACGGCGATGAGAGCAAGAAGAGGAAAGAGGACGTCGGATCAGGTGGGCCCGGCCCGACTTGATGCATCTGCGTGCTGCATCGCCACCTGATGCAGCTTCCTCTCTACCCCATCGCAGTCCGCTCCACCCTCATCCAATCTGTCTTGCGAATTACTCAACCGGGTTCAAGTTGCTTCCAAGCATTGCTATATGGGCCTGGCTCGAACTCTGCATTGAATGATGCCTTCTCCGTTCATCTTCTCGGCCTCCTCCCGCCACTCGATCTAACGCTCGATGCCCTTTATTCTGCCTTGTTCTTGGAGCTCCCCTCAGATCTACCAATGGACCACCATCTCTCGTGTGCCCATCCGTCTCCGGGCTCCAGGCTTTATTTCCGGCGCCGACGCACAGCATGGAAATCAGATTAGATTAGAACTAACACCGGCCGACAATGAATCTCATGCCTCCCGGACCAACCCCGCACGCATCTGTTGCCCTACCTCTCTCATCATTCCGCCGTTGCGTTTCACTACCACCCACCCGCCTCTACGAGTCCTCCCCTTGCTGCTTTTACCCATCCCATAGTCCTCCCCTCGCTGCTTTTACCCATCCCATCCTGCCCCTGCCTCACTTTCCCTTCTATCTCCTCCTTCAATACCACCCGGTTCCAGACTTGCCACTATGGGGCGCTATAGCGCGATCAAATCCCCGCTGCGGTGCACGCCACCGTCTCTGCTTTCGTGCCTTCGCAAGTTATATTCCGCTTTCCTGATACCTTGCCTTTCGTATCGCATTTACGTCCATATATGTACTCCCTCCCCCTTCCAGATTCCCGCTCTCCTTGCTGCTTCAAATTCCTGCCCTGTTTGCACAAGAATTATTCTTCTCCGGCTCGGCGCGCCTTCCGACGTTTAACATCTAAGTGCATTGCGGCGCGGTGGTGTCCTTGCCTTCGTCTGGATTTTCTTAACCAACACATACACCTCTCCCCTTATCGCACTGCATGCACACTCCCTCCCTTGCCCGCCCTTCCAAACTGCCAATGCTAATTATAATCCCAATATCCGGACAAATTTAGCAATATTTCGTCTCTGGCGCGGACACGTCTGCAGGTACCGTTCCTTAGGTCCCCTCGGCTGAGCTTACGTCTGCCCTCGCGCTTAGGTTTTGTGCGCAATCTGGTCATGACGTCCTCTGCGCTCGCACTCCGTACTCGCATATTGATATTTCCTCGACTGTTGCGCTCTGTGATATCCTCGTTCTCAAATTTCGCTTCCTTCTGGACCGGGTGTCTCCTTTCCTCGCGGTTTACTGTACGCCGGTCCCGGCTAGGAGCTTCTCGACGGGTTCATTTAGTTCCTCCTCCGAATCTGCCTGTGGCTGCCCATTATTCCTCCGCCTACGTTCCGCCCAGGGAATTTAGTTTCTATGCGTATGCTACAAGTCGTCGCGGCAGCGCGCAGTGCGCAGTCCCAACTCGAGCTGGGTCCATTCATGTACCCTGAAATGCCTCAATATTCATCTCATCGCCTCCAGTCCAGTTAGATGTATATGTCCTATCCGTCCTCCCTGCAGGTACTGGAACACCGCCATGTGGCGACCCAAGGTCCCCGTTGTGTCACTGCCAGCGGCACCAACATTACATAATGGTGCCGTTGTAGAAATCGTTTGACCCATGCCGTCCCTGTACATACAATTATAGATTGAACCAACCCGTCCATCGGTGTTGGGACATAACCGTATGCATGGGTCGTATTTCTGTAAAAATACGGGACGGGTCGATACCCCATCGCTGACGAAAGCGGCAAAGGCTGTAAGCGACAAGCTAAACATGGTTACAATTACGACAACTTACGGCTAACATATTTTGCATATTTTAGTCCAGGGGATATCCACGAGGGACTAGGAAAATCCGGCCGCCGAAAGCCCGTTCGGAAGGAGGTACTCGACGAGGGACTTGCCACGATTGCCCTTAGGAACTACCAGTGGTGAGTTAATTTCCATTGTAGATTGTATTCATTACGAGAAACCATTTTGAACCCTCAGACGTGTATGAGAATTCAAGGGATGTTAAAAATCGGACACACAAAAAGATAGGGGCAAGTTTGACTTGGCGTCTTCGTCGTTCCGATCATAGTCACATAAATTGACACCTGCATAAAGATGCCACGTTTTCCCATCCTCCGTGCCCTTCGCCATGTCATCTTTCGCGCAAACCAGGTATGCACTCCTCGTTGGAGACCGTACATTTCACCATATTGACGGTGCGAAAGCACACGGATCTGCTTGGGATTAATCTTTCCAGGTGCCGGTCTTACGGTTGTTCTTTTCGCACTATACGCATACGCGGCGTGGTATCCTGTATCCCGGAGATACCTAGACCGGGTCAGCTTTCGTCTTCTCGTCTACGCTCTGCTCGCAGAGTGAGTACCCTGACACTTGCCCACTAAACCCATCAATCCATCGTTTCGCAGTCTCACCTTCGGCGTCTTATTTCCCTTCATTGCGCTGAATCAGCCCCGCGGCTGGGAATGCGGTCTCCTTACGTTCTTGGTGAATGTAAGTACACTCGGCCGCTCCGCGTCAAACGTGCATCTCATCTCACAGCTAACCACCGGCAGCTAAGTCTTATGTTTTCTGCCGGAATGTTCTTCTGCATCGGCATCAATCTACCGTAAGCACCACGCGGTCAACTCCTGAGGAACTGCACAGTGACACTCCCTAGATTGGTACTTGCATTCAACCTCAACGGCCAACGAATGGAGAAATATTACATCATGGGAACGGCCCTCATCAGTGGTGTATGCAACATCATACCTTACGCGTCTGGCCAGCTTGGGTTAGTCCCTTGACCGCGGATGTGTGGAATGCCCAATTGATTCTCAGAACCGCCTAGCTGGGATGCCGCCACCAAGCAGTGCTGGTATCGCAACACCGGCCTGGCGTCCAGGCTCCGCTGGTTCATCGGAACACGGACGGTCTGGATGCTCCTCGCATCATTTGGAGAAGTCGTCGCTTTCTTGATCATTGTTAGGCATCTGGTTGCATACGAAGTCTGTCTCTTCACATTGTCCCTCCGCAGTATGCTGACATTGACATCAGAGGCTCGCGACAGGCCATCGATTTCGTGCGGAAGCCAAAGTACATCGCAACATTATTCTCCGAATTGGTAAGCTACCATCCGGCCTTTGAGGCTGTTAAAATTGACACAAGGATCATTGACAGGTCTATACCCCTTCGCGTCATGTCTACTGAGCGTGTCTACGTCTATCTTGGATCTGCATCTACTGAGCTCCACCGCACAAACAGAACTCGTACGTCGGTATCTGATTATAATTGATCCTGAAGAAAGCCTCATCACCATAGAATTCGAAATTAAACCTCGCTGGTGCGTTACTCTTGTGCGTTTGCCGCCATACGTCTTCAAGTCTTTAGATATGGCACTATTTTCCGCGCGCCCCCTTATCTATGGTCTGCTCGCTGCCACGGATCCAGTGCGTATCAGTCGTTTCTGAGGCCAGATCCCAGCGCTGATTAACACATAGTCCTTCCTCCGGGCCATGCGTGAGCTACACCCTGGCTGGAATAATTCGAGCGATTTGAATTCGAGTACTCAAGGCGCGGCGCCTTGCTTTTCAACCGCTCTGGAGCTTCCCTTGACGACTGTAGAGAGCGAGAGCGGGAAACATGAAATGATGGAATCTCTTGAACTGGGGCAGACGACGAAAAGGAACGGCGGTACCCCAGAAAATGGTGGGGAAGAGGGACGGGCGGGGCTTCCAGGGTATGCGTTAGATCCCGCCATGCACAGCCCAGGTGCATCTGTAATAAACAATGTTATTTGTCATATTTGAGCTATTATTAGGTATCAGTTTTAATATGTACATTAGCCAAAAACCGCTTGGATACGTACAGCTCACTAGACTCAGTAGTCCGGGTACACTGGTTGGCCTAGTACCCCAATAATAAGCTCCCACGCCACCCACCTCCACCCTTTCGACTCGGGGATCGGGTCAGTCCATGCCTCTCTCGATTGAAATTTGATGCAGACGTCTCTTGATTCAAACTAGGTCCACACATCTTGCGGCCGATTCATATTTATGTCTTACCTGGTACGGCTGTGGGCGTGCTGATACGGCACGGAGTAAGGCAGCTGTGTTCATGATATACAGTATTTAGCGTCTCCGAAGCCTACCATTGAATGCCGTTGCGCTCGTCGTAGCGAAACAGAGTGTTATTGAGAAGGTTATCGACGTGCACGACAAAGGAAATACTGGTACTTGAATGATGGGACCTAAGAGCATCGAACAAGACGAGAGCAACTCATATGAACCGGGGGCAGCGCATCAAGATATCGAAGCCGTCGGAGTTTTCAACCCACAAGATGAGATGAGACTGAGATGAAAAGGCCGTGTAGATGGCTTGAACTTGGGTGGAGTCCATTGGACGAACTGCGAAAAAAAGAAGTCGGTATTCCAATTGTGCGTCGAAAGGGCATGGTTTTACCAGGTAGAGCGGGGCAGGGCAGTCGGCAGAGAGCGAACAATTGAAGCAGAAGTTGGCATGGTATTTGAGCGCTGAGGAAGTGAGAGTCGGTGAGGTGGATGGAAGCGGTCGCAGCCCAGGCACAAAAGTGCGAAAGAAAAACAGACAAAAGAAGACCATCTCGCGTCCGAGTCTTTCGCTCGCTATGAGGGTAATAGTCTTAGTCTTAACCCAACATAGGAGTCATAGTCCAGTCCGGTGAGCGTGGAAAATGGAAGTCAAAAATGAATGGACCCGGCCCTCGAGATGGAGATGATACATGCATGAAATGCGAAAATGGATATGCGAAACGAAGACAAATGAGCGGAGCCGCAAGGACGGGAGCTGGCTGAAGTTCTCGCATCACACCGGACGCGGAAGTGCTAGAGATAGAGCTGTACCAGATTGAGATCGGGATCGATACGGGGCAGGGGCGCAGGCGAGGGCGGGACGAGCGGCGGAGGGGAGGTGCGCGGTTCAAGAAGCGAGGTGAAGATCGAGATTGATCGAGGTCGTGCAGACGAAATGCAATGTGCAAGAGCGTGGGGACACCCGCCCGGGTCGGCGGTCACAACATCCATTGGCAGGGTTGGTGAGTGTCGGGCGTTGAGTCGTATAGTACCTCGTCACTACGTAGGATGAGGATCTTCGTCATTTGATAAGTAACCACCTCGATCAGTCGGAAATAGAGGGGGAAACAGATGATATCAGTCTTAATGGTGGTACAGAGGTTTACCATCAGTGTCTAGGTTTGGCGGAGGTAGCACGTCACACAAGTGTTTGTCGAACCTCACATTAACTCTGAATGTACTAAAAAGCTAAAATATCGTGTCGAGAATGAAGATTTTTATTTGCGCTCACCCCAACTTCGCTGGTGTCGGAATGCTCGGAATGTCGAATTGGTTCAACCAGGTCACGCATCACATCTGGTTTCAATTCGAATGGACCCACTTCTTACCTGACGAGCAACGGACGAGGTTGCTCATTCACGATGCCAAACTTGGCATGCGACGACCTTGGCTCGCAAGCTGACGAACTTGCTCTATGAAATGACGAAGGTCCTCATCCTACGTAGTGACGAAGTATGTGAGGGCTCTCGGGCGTTGGTTGGGGAAGAACACGAACAAGGAAGCAAGGAAGCGGGCGATGTTCGACGGCAGATCGGCGATCGTGGTCCATCCAGAACGAGACGAGTCCGGCCAAGACCAAGGTGAGCTCCAAGGGAAGTTGTTCTAACGAGAAGCAGACGCCCTCGCCACGGAGTCGAGAGGCATGAAGTACGGCGATTCGGAGAATCGGAGCGGCGCAGGTGCATGTTCCGTTAGAGTTGGCACGGGTGTACACTCGAAGTCTAGATGCAGTTCCGGCATCGCTTGCCCCTCTTTCCATCCATCCGCCCACAACCAACCCACAACCACCCCACGACGCTGCTGCGTCGAGCTTGCACGGGAAGGCCACTCAGAGATAAAGACCAGTCTTCCTTCTGTCCTTCTGGATCTCGCTCCGGCCGTAGAGGGGCGTCCAAGTAGTTCTATAGGAAGAAAGCTTGAAGACTAGAATGTTGGATCACCCGGCCCCGGCCCAACTTGATGCGTCACCTTGCTGCATCGCCACATGATGCATCTTTCTCTTCTCTCCTGCCATCGCGAAGACCATCCTGTATTCTCGCCTGCGCCGCATCCGAGTATTGCCTTATTTTTGGCCAATCAAAGACAAAGGCACTGGTGGAAAGTATATAGCTCGAAGAAGGGCATTGCTGTATGTGATTGCCCGCACCGCAAAACACATTGCAGAGATCTCAGATGAAGAAGAAAAGCAAGCACATCGTGAGACAGCGCGAGACATTCGACAGAAACCGATCACATACCCGGGCTGTCATCACACCAACTTCTTCCTCAAGCGTTCATTCTCGTTTTCGTATTCTCACTGCGTGGGATGAATCTTACTCCACCGCCTTCCCGCTATTTGAAAGACAACAATGGGACTTGTGCTTTAGGACCAGTGCTGCACATGGCAGTACGAGTTTGTTCCGCCGCTGCGCGGGGCTTTTTTTACTGGTGTAATCTTTTGCAACACTAGTTGACATGGGCGGCTCGAGTTCACCCATGGTAAGGCCGACAACCGTTTCTGGCCATCACCAAAAGATTGGGAGTCTGTGATTTGGTAGTGATTTGAATGACAGTATGGTGTTCACCGCAGGATGATCAATCCTTGGTCCGGTAATAATTTCAAGGACTGCATTAGGGGCAGTCAGAGTAACAGATTAAGGAAGGATTATGTGTCGGGATTAAGGTCGGATTCTGGATTTATTTTAACGTGGGAAAATCCATAATCCTCGAATCCTGCATAATCTCCTCCACAGGAGATTCGAAGGGGATTGCGATTATGGCAAGGATTCTGGGTGGATTATAGCTTTGAGCATAATCATGGATTAAGCCTCTGTCCACAATCCTTTGCCACAATTCTGGGTCAGTCAGAGTAGATTTGGATTATGCTGTGATTATGCTTGGATTATGAAGGATTATGGACATCCGAAAATTCCATAATACACACTGAATCCTTGCCTTAATCCCTCTAGAATCCTCTACTCTGACTGCCCCTATTTACAGAAGGTAGACCTAAAGCACAAGACAGCAGCACGGGTATCAGTCTTCGTGAGCCCATCACCCCTTCTCTTCTACTTGCGCGAGGATCACCGGAATCAGTTCAGATCGCAACTGGTCCAATACTGTACCACCCTGTATGGAGGTGACGGCCAGATGACAGTGACATCATCAAACAGCCGGGGGGGGCGACGCGACGGAGTCGAGGGTGACTGTGACAGTTGCCAATTTGGGCAACCGCTGCTAAATTTGGCGACGTGGCCACCAATTTTTTTTTCAATGTCACGCCGACTTTTTAACGACCGAAGCTACCGTGACCGTGACTCGCAGGGACGGGGCGACGTGACGGCCCCTCCGTGACTGTGACCGTCGCCTCCATACAGGGCAGTATCATACATATATTCCTGGTACCGGTTATGGACCCAGGTCTCAGACGCGAATTGTAAAATCTCCAAATCACGACCATCAATGATCGCATCAACGAAATCCTCAAAATTAATTAAATGTACGCTCAAAAAACCCTTTCTCAGCCTCCTGGCCCGATGCCATGAGTGGGATTCTCGATATTGAATAGATAAATAAATATCTCAAAAATCTCTCCCAGTCCCCTGTCTCCTGTCTGTCCCCCCGAAACTGATGTATGGTGCCACCTGGCCATCATCACTCGCCCTTCCCTCTTCCCTTACTGCACTTCCTGCTGTGTCGTCTTCAGCCCCACCCACCGCCTACAATAAAAACTAAATAGTGAGGATAAATCCTTTTATGACCAAAAACAGAGCCGCCCGGGCACTCTCGCAGGTGTGCGCCTCGATTGATCAAATGGTAGATAGAAACTCATTTACTCATTGGCATGCCTATTTAGAACTTCAAGGACTCCCATCCCCAAACTTCGAGAGACACATTTAAATCTAGGTCAGACCCCAAATCTCTCTTCAGACCCTTTGTTTTCAACTTCCATTCTCGCGGAATAAAAAGACCAGATTTGCCATCCATTGAGCCATCAAAGTCCGAACCGGGGTTCTTCAACTCTGCCGTCGCGATTTGCTGGGAGAATTTGCTCAATTTATGCTAGTAAATACCAATGAGACTTCACATTCATGAAAAACCCCTTCTGGAATGCATACCAGCATCTGAATTGTTTTGTGATTTGAAATAAGTCGGCCACCAGTCGTTCGATCGAGGTTTACAACAGAGTACAACATGTGAGGTACAGCACCATGTACAACATGTGAGGTACAAGCACCATTTTGTTGTAGCGTCTGTAAATGAGACTAGCTCGTACCTCACACAAATAATACTGTACTATTAAATTCAATTCGTCGAGGGGTGTGATGCGTGACCCAAAATCCCAATTTGTCAATTCGTCAAAGGGTCCTGAGCTGCGTGACAGCCCCCAAAAATTCATCAACCCCTGTAGATATTCCAGGACCTGTGCTGAATTCAGTGACTCAATAGAATAAGTTAGCAATGTATTTCAACCAATCTTTGAGTGATGCAGGAAATACATTTTTTACTGATGAACTTGCTCTGATCCCCCATATTTGTGAGATTTGAAGTTGATTTAAACCCAGAACCTTGAAAATGGGGGGAAAATCGAGTGGAAATTGCCCACAGCTAAAAGAAATTGCTCCAAGCGGCCCTGAACCGAAATTTTTAGCCTACCGTGACGAAAAGTATATTCGTCAAGTACCTCCGTTACCCGTGACAAGGTTCCAAAATTCGTCGCGTCAAGTACCCCCGTGACACGTGACTGACGAATTGAATTTAATAGTACAGTAGCATGGCCCGCTGTTCATTAATTCAAGGAGAATATTAAATCCAAAAGATATTCCTACTGAAAGCGACTTTCCTCTCCAGTAGAAACTCAAACAATGAAGATTCAACACTGTATTCATTCCCAAATCAAGTCTGGCATCTGCTGGCTCAATGTGAGCTGGTCAACGCTTGCGCGCACGCGCAAGCGGGGACCGAGGGAATCTTTGAGCCATTTTCAAGTCCCTCGGAATATGATATCATAGAATTGGCAAAAAATCTGGTGTACAGGTACCTGGTAGGTACCAGGGGTGCCCGGAGGGCCTTAGTATATATATTCACTCCCAATCACCGGAATTAATTCTATGCCTAAATCTTATTCGTATCCCTGATACCGCTGGCCTATACCTGTTTACTGGTTTCCTGGATAGCTATACCTGCATTGTGCACCAGATACAAACACCAGAACTCCACATGTCTTATATAAATTAATGATGCACAGGCTCACCCTCGCCTGACCTTCGGTCGGCTCGAGTTCACCCGGGACATGGATCAGGAGTATCTAATAAAATCCATCCAACAACGGCCTCAGCTGCATTTCACATTTTTCACTACAATTCCCAGCGGAAAATGCCTGGAAAATATTTCGGTGTTTTCACTTGAATTTACACTGAAAAACGTGGGAAAAAAACAATATAAGGTTTTCACTCTATTTTTCAGTGAAAAATGGCCAATAAAAATGTGTGAAAAATGTGTGAAAACAGTTATCAATTTTATACCATTTTTTCCAGCATTATTCACACTTTTTACACTCTTCCAAGTGAAAATGGTGATGAAAAAGGTTTTACATTTTTCACCATTATTTTCAGCCCAAAACTTGGATGAATATTGGTGTTAATTTAGCTTAAAAAGTCATGAATTTTATTTCAAATTTTCACTTGGATTCTGACTCAATAAAGTGGTGAAGAACATTGCAACTTTTTCACCAATATTTCCACTGGAAAACTTGTAATACTCGAGCAATTAAATGTCTGGAAAATATTTTAATGTTTTCACTTGAATTTACACTGGAAAATGTTGTAAAAAAACATTGTAACTTTTTCACCTCATTTTTCAGTGAAAATGGCCAATGAAAAATGTGGAAAATGTGTGAAAACAATTATCAATTTTATACCATTTTTACTCCAGAATATTCACACTTTTACTGTCTTTTTTCCAGTGAAAATGGTGGTGAAAAGGTTTAAAATTTCCACCCTCATTTCAGCCTAAAACTTGCATGAATTATTGCTGTTAATCTTGCTGAAAAAGTCATGAATTTTGTTTCAAAATTTTCACTTCAATTCTCACTCAAAAAAGTGCTGAAAAGTTTTGAATTTTTCACCCACTTTTCAGTGAAAAATAGATGAAAAAATGGACATTTTTCACCCATTTTTCCACCGAAAAATTTGAAATGCTCAACCAGTGTCGTAGTGAATAATTTCAAGAGAGAAATTCAGTGGATCTGACATATGCCATCGGGGTGAATCATACTTGTACTATTCTATGTACCTTTTTGAAACAAAATTCAAGATAATGTACTCGTCATCATCAAAAGTGACCGTTAATTCGCTTACTACAGTAGAAACTCGTGCAATATTCTGGGTCTGACCACCTAGAAATGTTTATCTGGATATATTCTCGCCCTTCATATCCAATTTGGCATCAAAAATCATGTGTATACCCTCTGTGGATCGATTGTTTTGAGTCTACTTGATTTTTGCTACATGGGTCCAAAATTGAGGTGTATGGCTCAGTCTGTTGGCATAGATAGAGCTTTCTGTTGTCGAGGCTATTACTTAAGATATGTTGAACATAGCCCATGACTTTGAACTCGAGGAAAGTGAATGGATATCCATATACAAGGCATTTTCTGCAGCGAGTCATACCTGCATGGATCGTGCGCAAGCTGCTCTCCAGTTAAGCTGACAAAATTGAACCTTGACAGCTCAACCTTGCTTGAAAGATGACTGGAGCACTGCTAAGTCATTATTTCATCCATCCATGGTGCTCTACACGGCGATTTACCATCGAAATCACTCATTCAACAATTGATCTTTCAATCCTGCAGACAATGCTGCGACGCAATTTGCGGCAAGAATCTGTTAGATAAACAGGAACCTGACTGTTACAAAATCCATCAAAGATGTCTGTTTATCTATTCCAGGATGCCCCAATTTGAATTCAGGCTCCAATTATTTTTTATGTGAAGTTTCTTTCAACTGTTGGATAAAATGTCATAATTTAAACATGGGTTGCTGATATTTCCTGGCCTCTGGGGAGCAATACTGGGTTAATTCTCCCAAAACAAGTTGTGTAGTCTTCAGCTAATATCTCTAGGTATCTGGTGGTGAGAGGTGGTTGGAATTGAATCATGGGTTATGACGCAGCGCGCCAAGTAACGGTCACTTTTGATGATGAGTATCAGCTTGACCCGGTCCCATTTTCTGGAACATGCCAAGTTGTAATATACTGTGCTCCACTCATCATCCCAGCACTCTCAATGAGGCACCCATTTTGAGGTTATGGATCTCAGGTACCCAAATGGTAGCATATAAACACTGACTGGCCTATGTTCCGCCTGGCACTATACCATTAGTTCCTCCTCAAAGACTGCAAACATTTGGTAGAGGAATTTTGCCTGCATCCCTCTGAAGTCTTATACTTTTCAATATACTGGCTGTGTTCCAAGGAGCCAAAGAAGAGACTCTAAGCTCCATGGATTGCATTGAATAAGGGAATATTTGCTGTGTACCTAACACACCAGAAAGACATTCAGCAATGCAGACAGATAGGTGTCTACATAAAGTCCAGCAATTTTTAGAGGTGTAGCCAACATTTCTTGTGTACTACTGAGTCTGCCAGCAAATGAAAGGTGATATTTTAAAAAGAATGCTGCTATGCAGGTTTGAACCCACGACACATCAATGTGCATTACACGTGCACATGAGGGAAACACACAGCAATTTCTCCGAGCCATCAATAAGCGAGCAAACTGCCATTCATAAGCGTCTGCGGCTTATGGAATTTAAGCGGTGGGGCATGCCCACTGTGTATCTGATCCACAAGTTTCCCGGTGATTCTGAAAGGTGCCATTGGGGCACAGCTTATCCAACCGAGAAGTTTGGGGGACACCACTAAATTGCTGTTCTGTTTGATATTGGATGTTACCGGATGAACTTCACCACCCTTGCATTCAGACCATTGATAGCCAGGACAAAATACAGCTCTGCTGCCGTGATTTTCGCCATCACCGTTTTCAGAAACATCTGGATTCGAGTAAATCCGTCCAGTAATGACTGAATAATGGTTCTCAGTTGTTCTCGTTCAAAAGTAAGAGGCTGAATTTTGATCTAACCAACCTCTTTATTCACATGTGGTGCCTGGTATGGCTATGAAGCACCATTAATTCCCTCTTGAGCGCACCCAGAATCATGTCAATTCGATCAGAATTGAGCAAGAAATGAACACAGAAATTTGGCAATGTTCTTATTCTATTTTTGGAAGATGTGGCAACGAACATCAGAAAAGCCGTGGAATGACAAATGGTCCATAAAGGGCTATAATAATTCCCTTAAGCAGTAAAAGTTCCAACACGAAGCACATACGTCATAACACGAAAACCGCTTCACTTTGCGGAAATAACCGAAGATAGTCTAAAATAAATTTTAGAACTCGTAACTCGAGTAGGGAGACGAGACGAGACAGGCGGCCCAGGGCATTACCTCCAAGTTGTTGGCCGGTGACTTTCTTAAGTTCTTATACAGTGAACTTGATTTAACCATGGGCATTTCAGTGGAAATCATCTGAGCCGTCTTCTTTGACTCGACTGCCCGGGCCCACAACTCCCTCGCGACCAGTGATGAATCTTCCAGAGCGCGTCCTATCCTCTGTCTTGATTCTCGAACTCATTGTCTAATGGCTAATGGCTGGCTTGCGTGCTTGTCTCTCTCGCTTGCATCCTGGTTCACTAGTATGTGTCTCGTTGCTCGTCCTCGTGATCTTATCTACTCCTCGAGTTTTCATCCCATATCTGCCCTTGCTCTTTTCCCCTAATCCTTTTTCTTCCTCCTGCCTTCACCACTGCGCATGGGGTGATTGGACTCGGATTGCAGAGATTCAGTTTTCAAGCCCCCGCCACCACTTCACTCGGCTTGGTTTCCGAAATCGTCACCTTCATCTCGGACTATAACCAGCACACCTCTCGTCCTCCTCTTCAACACGAATATCGAAACGGAGGCACAAAAGAATTGGAGGTGGTCTCGAGGACACCGAGGTGAGTCGCTCCTTGTGTTCTATTTCCCTCTGTTTGCTTTGTTCCTTCTTTTAACCTGCCTCGCAGCCTTCAGGGGAGTGCTTGGGGTTCCTGTTGTGCCAGTTCGGGTTTGGGGTAGCGGTTGTTTCATTCCTGGACTCAAATTGGTTCCAGTGCAGTTGCGACGTTTCTTGTTTTTTATTTATGCGGGCCATTCATGTGGGTGGAGGCTCGTCCGAGCCACATTGCGGGAGAGTGGAGTTGGAAATGTCTTGATCATCAAGCTCGACACCTCTTTTTAGTGTGATTTTGGTGTGTCTGGCCAGGGGTGCCGAGTTCGTGTTGGTTCTGGCCACCAAGTTTGTGTGGGGTGGAGTTCAAGTGGGATGTGTTCATTTGTTCCTTGTTTCGGTTTTCTGTGTCTCTCTTCGTCGCGTGGGCTGTATCGCTTGGGATGATACCTTCACATTTTCCACTTTGACTGACTTGGGTTAATCGCAGTTCAGAATGGTCCATCTTAGCCCCATCTTAGCCCAGAACTATGAATTGAAGAGGCAGCCCGGAGTTGCGGTGTTGAATCATTTGTTAGCTGTTTTATTCGCCCCTACTTCCACTGCGAGGCAACTCAGAAAAATTACTCAATGTCAACTAGGAATTTTGTGTTGCAATAGGGTTTTTTTTTTTTTTTTTTTTTTTTTTTTTTTTTTTTGGTGGTACGATATTCAGACAGAACATCTAACAAGGTTAGACTTCGACTGCGTAAGGGACGGGGGATTCACGACCCCCAGAGAGAGATGAAAACTGGTTCCACCCCACCCCAAGGAAATGCATTGTGCACGCAGCGTGTTGCTACAGTGTGGGGCTGCGAGCTCGTTAAGGAGATTATCGATTGCAATAGGGTTGTTCACAGTAGCCTTTTTTCCTTCTTTTTCGCTCCCTTTTTTCTCCCTTTTTTGTATTCCCACCGTTTTTCTCCGGTGTTTTTTCCCCTTTTCAATTTTAACATGCAAAAAGGGTGTAAATCCCAAAAAAATCTAGGTCCAACATACGATATTGGATGAAATCAGAAAAAAAAAGGAAGCAAAAAAGGCCGAAAATAGGCTACTGTGAACACCCTGGTTTTCAGCTCCCTTTTTTGTCCCTTTTTGGCTCCCTTTATCCATTTCATGCAGTCTGGGTGCTCCTATGGTTCCTTAAAGGTCACATAGCACCTCAGGTGTTCAAAAGGACTTGGGTGATTTTTTCTGGATTTTATAGGTCACTTAGTTACATTTATCTGGCCAAACAAGAAAAGGCGCAAAAAAGGACGTCAAAAAGGCTACTGTGAATAACCCTAATGTGAAGTCGGATATCTCCTCTGGCACTGCTCTCTAAATCTGCGCTAGCGGAGCGTCAAATTCCAATGCCCAACTTCTGCTCTTGCGACTTCGATTTCATTTTTCAACCCAACAAAATGTCCTGCCAACTCTGCCAACCTTGCAGGACAGAGAACCATTTCGGTTTTGGTGGACGGCACAATACCTCGTGCTTTTTAAGAATTGGAGGCAGCTCGGTGTTGACTCCGCACTCTTAAAAGATGTGGCTCGCCCTGAATCATCTTCGCAGCAAGAGACAATTCAGACCTGGTTTACGTGCACTTTCCCCTTCACTCAGAAAATAATATCCAGCATGGCTGAATCCGAAATTTGCGATCCCGAGATCACAATCTCCTATTTAGTCGAGCTCCAAAAATATATGCTCACCGCCACATTCGTTAGCAAGTTAGATATGGTGTACGTCAAACTGACTTGGCATGGGAATAGCCATTGGATGAGGCAGCCCGAGGTTCAACTACCAATGTGGTCGAATTTTCTTTTTGACCTCTGTACCAAATAGTGGCAAACTCGGTACTGCATGAGTAAAACAAATTCAGATATGGTGTACCTCCTCCCTCGCTTTACAGAAAAAAAAAACCAGTGTATCCGAGAAACCGATGAACGGAGATTTTTATTTCCCTGCAGTCGAGCTTGTTTTTTTTTTTTTTTTTTTTTTGAATCTTTGTTTTATATCCAGGGTGTCTAAGACATATGGTAGATATAAAGCTATCTAATTGTACTGTAAGTTGTCCAAATTCCATTTTGTATCATATCAGGCTCGAAACTTTGTGACACCGCGACGGGGCGGGCACGAAGCGGAAATACCGCGGTGGGAGCAGAGCTCCAGTAGAGATGTAGGTCGTGATGGGTAAGCGTAAATAATAAATAGTGAGAGGAAATAAAGAAACTGCTTGAAATCTACTTGTCGGGTGGGAGCTCTAGTGGTTTAAAGTCTCCATATACGTTGTGGAAACGTCGCGTGCGTTGGACATACTTGAACAAATCGGGAAGCAATTTGGGATCGGACAGGAGGTGGCTGGTGAAATGGGCGAGTGGGTTCGCGGCGTGTAAGGCTCGTCGTGCATCATCATGTGCGGGACAAAAACAAGGAAATGGTCGACTGTCTCGTCGCAGAGGCCGCAGCAAGGACAGGTAGGGGAGGGGGACTTGGTGAGGCGATGCAAATGTCGGGCTAGCGGGGCGTGGCGAGAGCGTAGTTGAAAGAGGAGGGATGCGTGTTTCCGTGGTAAGAATTTGGTAAGTTTGCGGAATTTGGCGGATGGCATTGTCTCGTCAATATCTTTGATGCGCGCGTATCGCGGGGAGCGTTTGAATTGCTTCGCTGTCGCTCTCTGTAACAAACGGGCGTGCGTCAGCGCCAGCGCCGACTTCGAGTAGGGCAGCCTCTTCAGGACCGCAGGGGCCCCTCCGAAACTACCCTCCATTGCCGCACGCTTGGCCGCCTCGTCGGCCGCCTCGTTGCCAGGAATATCGACGTGTCCCGGAGTCCAATCAACGCGCAGACGGAAATCCGGGTGCTTGTCTCGTGCTCGACGCATTCTCTGATGGAAAATGTCCCATATATAGCTGCCTACGCCGGCCTTGGCGCTCGTGGTCGCATGAATTGCGGCCTGATTGTCCAATCCCAAAGGTACGGTCCCGATCTGTTCATCAGCCTCCTGTCGCAAACACTCCATCGCCAGCACGATCCCACGCCCTCAGCCTCATACACCCCGTACCGCTTCGCCGACCCTAGCCGTAACCCCTTCGTCCTCTTCACCACCCCGTCCACGCACAACAAAGCCGCCGCCCCCACCTTCCCGTCGATGAGTGAGCCGTCCGAGAACAGCTGCACTCTCGCGGTCTCCGCCAGCGCCCTCTCCTTGGCCTCCTCTTTCGAGGAAGCCACGCGCACCTCCACCGGCGCCTTCCACCCCGCTTTCCGCCGCACTGCAGGGATCACCTCCACCCTGCCTTGCTTCACGTCCTCGTACGCTGTCATCAAAAAATGGAGAGGTGAAGGGTGTTTCTTGACGTGCCCGTACCGCGCGACGTTGGCTACTGCACGGTGAAGCGGGTGTGTGTCCGGCAATGTGGCATATCGTAGTGCTGCTTTCTGCAAGAGTCGGTCAACTGTCATATTCATCGGGGCAAGTCGGCATGGGCATCGAGGATGTCCCCCGGGGAGGACACCATCCCGCCCACGACTAGGATTGCGGCCCGACGCTGTATTGATGCCAATTTAGTGATGATTGCACGGCCATCTCTTCTCCTGTTGGTGCCCTTGTCTCGTTGATGTACGGGGGCAAGCCACACCTCGGCGCCGTATAGCATTCGCGGAACACAGATTGCGAGGTATAGTCGGCGGACGAAAATAGGGCCCACTCCTCCTGAGACCCGCGCTAGCCGACAGAACCTGGTGAGCCAGTCGTGGCCTTTCGCTATAGCTGCAGCACCTTGCTAGGTTTTATGAAGTCGAGCTTGTTCGTAGTGTCTTGACGGGTTTGAGACCCAGGTCCCGGCTCGGCAAGCAACACGTGTGTTCTGTCTGTCCCTGCCACGGATAGGATTTACACTTGGAGCACTGGTATTTTGGGGTGGTATTAATAATTGTGGCTCTCCACTTTGAACAGCAACCGAAAATCCTAGGATTTATTTAGTACCATCGTGCTCTGCATATCCTTATCAGATCCAAGATCATCGGCCGTGAGACCTGAAGTTAATTTAGAAGCAGTTTGTAGCGAAAGCGCTACAGGATCATGTGTAACATTGGGGAGTTTCACAGTTCAATTTTTCCTGCCCTTTTTCGCTCCCTTTTCGCTGGATTTCTTTCAGTTTTTCAGCTGGGAAGTTCGTTTTTCCCCCTTTTTAACACTTTTACATACCAGAATTAAAAGGGGGAAAAAACCAGTGAAAAACGGCGGGAACCACAAAAAGCCCGAAAAAAAGGGGAGAAAAAGGGCAGGAAAAGGGAACTGTGAACGACCCTATTATATGTAGAGTGTGTGGTACAAGTAGGTGGTATAGCAGCTATTGGTAAACAGCAACGGGAAAGAAAACTGTCCATCTCGAAAGGAGACCTAGAGGTGTGGATATACACGCTCCAGTTCACATCCGCGAAGGTGCCTGAGGGAAGAGATCGCAATGCAACGAGCGGGAGGATGATAGAATGAGGCGTGCGATAACATAGATGGGAATTAACAGGACGACTCCGATTCCTAGCATTGCCGTCCCAAGCTGTGATTCGTCGACGTCGGTAAAGGGACCGAGTACTATGATGAGTAAAATGACAGCAGGAATTACCACAATAAGTGATGAACATGACCTCCACAACCACATTTCTACGTCGGTGAGGAAATCCGTGTTCCATGCGGCACAGTGAATGGCCCCAAACACAGTCGCAACAAGAGCCTCAATCGCGAACTGAAGGTAGTCGTCTTGAATTCGGTCGAGTTCATCCATTGGCAAGGACCAGAAAGCCGGTACCGAGGTGGACGATAGCAGATCGTAGTGGTCGTCGTTAAACCCCGAAACGGCACAAAAGAACCTGTCCACCAACCTGTCCACCCAAGGTGCATGGTTTGGTCTCATAGGCAGAGGATCAGGCAGTCTGGCAGGCCCGACGACAATTTGCCGCTGGACGTCAAGAGGCTTATCCCGCCAAAGCAACCAGATGAATATGTTAACCACAACAAACGCCAGTGTGGCAACCTCCAGCTCGGTTATGGCGAGCTGTTGGTGCATGCGGGAAAAACATTGCGTGATCCATAGACCCAGCACCATTGCAATGCCTTTGGACAGCGCGTCGCCTTTGCTCTTGTCCATAATATCCTCCGCATCGACTTTTTTATGTCGGCCAAGAATTTGGGCCCGAGGTCTGGATCTGCGAGTTGTTTTCTTGGTTACAACTGGATAACCAGTGGACGACACAAATCCACCCATGCAAAACAAGAAACCATGCGTTCTTGAGAAACCGAACTCTGTCCGCGAAACAAACATCAGATGCCTGAAGTTGAGAAGAAAAGAAGCCGACCCACCTTTGATAATGTCCGTGCGGCAAAAACTGCCTGGCTGCGAACCCGACCATGGTTTCCGGGGCGATGACCGCGATCAGCATCATCTTCAGCCTTCGCCAGAAAAGTGCCAGCCAGCTTTGGTTCGGCCGGGTACATTCGGGTGCACGGACACCCAGGTGCAGGCGAAGATCGTCGCGAGACATCCCCAAACGATGCCAACTAATTTTCGACAATCATTGATATTGTCGAACGAGTCGGGGGAGGTTCGAGCATTCGGAATATTCAGCACTGGCGCAGCGCTGCCATTCCTAGAGAGCAGATGGACGAGAACTAGGAGAAGGAACATCGCAGGGTGTGGTGTGGTCTGGTGTGGACTTAGAGAGCGGACTGGAAGCGATTATATTAAGTTACGGCCGTGCGCCTCCCGGACAACACGTGTATGTCACTCCCACAATTAAGTCTGTTCACCATATGCTTTCCGCGAGGGCTGCCAAGGATGAACTTGCTTTCAGTGAGAAGGAGAAGACAATGCCAGAACTGCTATAACGCTGCCGAGATGGGCTCAGCCTTCATTGATGTTTATGTGATGTGATTGATATTGCAGCATTGCATTGCTTTGCGGTGCACGAGCTGCACGACGCCCCGACAAGGCACACCAGACAAAACAAAATCTTGACCTAGGCCAAGATTTGAGCCGAAAGTATATGATCCAGTGGCCAAATCAAATGTATAGAAAGTTGATGGATTCATTTGTTACGAAACTGCAGCTGACGTAGGCACAATCAGCGGTTCTTTCAAACTTTACCCATCTATTAAAATCAATGAGCTATGAAAGAAAACCTGAATGTTTATGTTTCATTCTTTGTCGGAAACATTCCCGCATATGGACACATTTCCGACAAAGTATGGATGATAGACTCTTCGATGCACCTTTTTACCTAGGTTGAAATTTGTTTTGAAAGGGTTGCTGAAAGAATGTACAATTCAGTTTCCCTTTCATAGCTCCTTGATAATCAATAAATATGTGAAGTTTGAAGGAACCGCTGATTGAAGCTACTTCTATTGCAGTTTCATACCAAATGAATACGTCGACTTTCTATACATTTTGATTTGGCCAAGAAATTATTTACTTTCAGCTCACATCTTGACCTAGGTTTAGATTTAGATTTATTCGGTGTGAGGTTGCAAGGCGACATTTATTATTCAGAATTTTGCAACGGCGCAAGCCCACCCCTTCACGCTGGAGCCTGGAACCCTGTTTCAACAGCGTCCGGCTCATATGCTGAGGGCACCCCAGCAAGGCTGCCGTGGAATCATTGCATTGACCCTCGTTCAAGATCTTCGATACAATGCAGTACAATGCAGTGTATTACGGGAAAAAAACGAAGACACTAATAATAATGATTGTAATGCATCGAATTTCATCCAATTGCACACTGATGCAAACAGACTGCAATCTAATTGTGTCGTATTTCAGTCCGATAAAGCCGGCCATAGTTGGCACTCAATTGGCGCTGAAGATCGGATCTTCGGATCAATTGGTTTTCTCTCTCACACACACCTTCATGGGTCTGCGCAACGTCTGCGCGACATTCGGCTCACCCACGCCTCGCCTGATACATGCAATATGGGCAGCAACGAAGGCTCAACTCAAGGCCCACCTCGAAGACGTGTAGGAGGCAATACAAGACTAGTAAGGAGAATCAGTGTGAATAACGAAAGGCACAGTGCTAGGGTGTATATAAATTAACCGTTCCTTAAGTAAATGCCTCGTCGGCAGTGCAATTACCCCATGCAGTTTATCTCCACCTCTCTTCTCCTCTCGTCCTCAAGATCATGATCTCCTTCCCCATTTTGGATTTAAAGTTATCTCACTGCGGGAACTTCGCCACGGTTCTCTCACCAAAGACAGCATTTATTTCCCCATTTGCACTCGCAGATCTCGTCAGCTGTCTTCCTATACTGCAGCCTGCGTAGCGCGCCGGAACGGAGCCAAAACTATTTCATTTAACCCATCCATACTGCGATCCGCAAGCATACGCAGCTGATTTGCCCTGCGGCGTAAATTTTCAGCATATTCAGAAGCCTGCGGCCACGTACACTCCTGAGGATTCTCCACACATAATACGCTGCATCGCTTGCCTTTGCAATTGGTGTTCGTGCACTTCCCCGATCCTCAAACCTGGGTTTCTGCAATTGTTCGGCTGCTTCTTTGGTTCTGTGATACTGTCTGGACTGCGGCGGCTACAGGCAATCATTCTCTCCTGCGTATTCCTTCAATAGTGCACAAGATGCGACCAATTCCTTCATTCTTCTCCTTGGTTATTTGAGGCCCCTTCGAACATCTGGAAAGACAAATGTGAATTGAGGGTAACCAAGCTCCGCAGCTAGCCGCCGGACCGATACTTCTTTATTTTCATAACTGAGATCTCCAGTCCTGTCGACGATATTATCTATCTCAATCCGCTAGCTCAGACCGTTCGGAGTCCGGACTCTCGATTTTCAAATCGGTTCAAGCACTTCCCCAGAGCGAAGCGGCGGCATGTCTTGTGTTCTTTTATCCGTTTGACTCGGAGCCGCAGCGCATTCCCACGCAATAATAGACTATAGCCGATAGACTACCTCACCGACGAACTCCCCTGGCACTCCTATCGCTCGCTCTCCCAAATGCACTTGCCCTCACCTGCCGGAGACTCCAAAAGACCCTGCAGCACTCGCTGGAAGCCCGCATCACCCAGAACTGGGCAAAGACCTCCTCTGGGCAGCCGCCGTCTCTCACCTGCACATCGTCATCGCCAAGCTCCTCGTGCCCCCACACTTCATTCCGCCCATCGCAGGCAACAGCTTCATGTACCTACGCACCGCAGCGGAAACTCAGCACACACACATTGCCTCGACGCCAGCACCTCCGCACCTCGTGTGGACCAGGACGCATATCAGCCGCTGCATCTCGCCGTAAAAGCGAACGACCTCACGGCACCGGCGCGGTCGACGCTGGCGACGGATCGACGGGATCTGCTCGTATGCGCTCCACGATGCGTGTGCGCGGGGAAACCTCGACATGGGGGCGATGCTCCTCGCGGGGGGGGGCGCATCCGGATTACAAGAGCATGATAGGACCGCGCTGCAT
Organism: Mycena leptocephala; assembly: GCA_029378395.1. Taxonomy (NCBI): domain Eukaryota; kingdom Fungi; phylum Basidiomycota; class Agaricomycetes; order Agaricales; family Mycenaceae; genus Mycena; species Mycena leptocephala. Next base: position 55,228 of record JARJLF010001861.1, read on the forward strand.
GCGCGTGCGTGAGCGCGGCCCAGTGGATGTTCTCTGGAATGTAGTGAGGCTTCTCCTGCGGAAGAGCGCGAAGGCGAATCGTCTGTCCCGCTGAACAGGAAATGGATGTGCGGTGGGCTGTCGGAGCCGCACAGCGCGAATCTGCTGTATCTCGCGATGGGGTTGAGACTCCCGCGCAGCGAGTATAGTCCCGAGCCGCCGCCGGAGGAGAGGCGGAAGGTGCCGATGGCGATGTTATTGGTGTATGGCGCGAGGAAGGAGGTTGAGATGAAGATCATCGGAGAATATTTCAAGCTTTGGCCCAGGCTGCAGATAGAAGTGAGTAGAATTTTCTAGGGCTCGCGAGAGGTAAATTTAACGAAGCTGAAGCCACGATTGGGGGCGTGACGACTGGAGCGGAAATGTGTGGATATAAAATTGAAGCTGGGATCAGAGGCGTTTTGCTTCCAGTTTGGGCACGAGGACAGTCAATGCGAATTCACCATTTCCGATGTTGTTTTAATTTATTCTATTCCCTGCAACGCGCTTGAGTCAGCTCTAACCTAGCGGACTGATGTCGAACTCGAATATGTCGCACAAGTTGAACTTTTTTTCAGGCAAACGGTTCCGAAGTTCAACTTCATTGTCGTTTCTGGGTTCAGTATCGGTTTCGGTCTATGCAGGAGGGTTTCAGGGATTCCAGATTTTATAGGTAGCAGCCGATAGATGCGGAAAGTTTGCAGCCGTCTGCGACGCGAAGAATTGTCGTGGAACTATGCGTGTCTGAGGAATCATGGAGCGACATTCGCGGGATGGTCTAAGGCTCTAGACCTGAATAGACCTTAAGCTTGCATAACAGAAAATTTATATTGCGGTTGAAATTACCGGTAGCCACACGGATCTTTGTCTGTTTGGTCAGAATTTGGTTTCTGCTCAGATCTTGAGGCGAAAAATGATGCGTGCTAATCAGGGAGTTACGATTGAACACCAATGTTAATAATAATTCCGACCCAGAAATTTCAACTGCGTAGTTCCACCGGCGACTATCATACTGTCCTCAGCATTGACACTCGCGTCCACGAATTGAACAACGCGTTGATTCGTCTCGTGAACAAGTTGGTTGATATTCTGGGTTCAGTCCTCGTGCAAGGAAGAGGGTAATTAATAACTCCATGTCCAGTCCGCAGTCCCACGCCACATTTACGACATTTTCAAGGTTTTCTTCAGCAAAGGCCGCGTAGTTTGTGCGGGGATTCCAGCGAAGCCTACTTATAAACGGCGGGGGCACTCACACTCTTATCAGCGTCCCACCATGCTCTCAAAAGATCGCGTCCGCGTCGTTGGAGTCTACAAGGCTCCTCCAGGCGTCTCGCAAGCTGAATTCGAAATGAAATTCAAAGCAATGGCCGCTGCATTCACCGCGTTGCCGATTTCTCAGAACCTGCTCAAGTACGAATGGGTACGCTGACATCTTTCCGGTTTAATTTGGGTGCCTAGAGCGCGGGTCGACTCGGATATCTAATGCGTCTTTCCCAGTGCTGTGCGAGGGGCCATATCGACGAGCCCGTGCGCGCGGTGCCGCTCGGCCTCGCCAAGGCAAATGCAACGATCATCGTCATAATGGAAGCCGATGTACGTACGCTTGAACTCGCCTCCGTTGGCACCCTGCGGTCGATTGAATATTTTGCAGAATCATAAATCATTTGTGGAAGTACGTGTTGTGCGCAAGTTGCGTTGCTACCATCCTGATCCTGTCCTCTACCAGATTTCCGAGGATCCGGCGTTCCGCGAACTCATGGCGGCGTCCGGGGAGGCTCTAGGCGTCGACTTGGGGGAGATCTTCACGACGGAGGTGATGACGGCCATCGACAAGTGAGGAGGGGTGCTCTGATGGGAACGTGCCAGGCCTTCTTTTCTTGTTCTGGAATTATGAATACGCACCAATATATTAATAGTCAGATCCTCTCTCGATTTAACGGGCCGAAAGTCTAAGCCTAGTATGGGCGCACGCCACACCTTCTGGCACCTGCTCATCTGCGCTGGCTCACTATACCACGTCGATGCGAAGCTGAATCACGCCGGCCACTATGCAGCTTTGCGTGGTTTATACGGCTGTTGCACCCACAATAAATTGCCCTGAGAAACGCTACAATTCTCGCTAAAACAGGCACGCACCTGACACACATTATGTTCCCTACTGATCGCGTTCCCACCGTTGCTCCACCTGGCGTCTCACGCGCAGAATTGAAGCACAGTTTCAAGCAATGATTGCTATGATGAATTGCCGCCCGTGGGGGCAGTTGGCGACATGCCGGTAGTTTGCGGATGTCAGAAATTGACCTGGGTAATTTTGGTTCAAGCAGTGCATGTACTGCTCCCATATTGTGTCACCAAATAACACCCGCTGGATGGCCTGAGGCTCTAATCTGTCTGAATACCGCGATTTATTGCGGTTGGAATTACTGGCGAGTAAGAAATCCCTATCTCACCTATCTTTTTATATTTCTTTTTTTCTTCGGATTTCGATTTCTGATCAGATCTTCGAGGGAAAATGGTACGCGCTGGTGTACTGCACCCGCCGGATTTAGCTCACAGCGATAGGCACTCTCAAAATTTGTACGTACTTTCGTACGATAATCGCTCACTGCTGATGAGGGCATTGAACACTAGTGTCAGTCAACATTCTGACATGGAAACTGCAGCGGCGCACTTCCACTGGCGAACGTTCGATGTGATTTTTTCTCACATGAGTTGATATTCTAAACAGGGGTACAAGGTAAGTAATAACTGCTTCAACCAAAGTAATGGCCAGCTTCAGTGAAGCGCGGAGGTCGGGAGCATGGGTGAAAATGGTAATCCAACCAACAACCCCACATACAACCAATAATCCAGCGCGCGCGAGGTCGGGGCTCCATGCGAAGTATACTCATGCTGCAATCCAGACAATGAACTTCGAAGACCAGTAAGCAAGAGCTCGAATAAAATATTGTTGGTAAAATGGCGCGACCAGCGCGCCGCCGAGTGTATTGTACAACGCTTCAAACCACCTCCATTGATTCTCCTTCCAACATCTCCTCTGAATCCACTCCACCAGTGCGTCCAGCCAAATCCAAATCCCAAACTCAAACCCAAATCCAGTCAAAACCCAATCCATACCGTCCAACAAGAACCATCCAAGAAACCAGAACAGGGGCACGAGACCCTGCAGCAAGACCACTAGTCTTGCCAATGAGAACCAGAACGCTCCTGCCACGAATCGGCGTGTGACGATCCATAATTGGGCAGGGTGCTGGAACCAGGGCCTGACTTTTGACGCATCCACTAAAACAAAACCAGAGAAACCGAAATAAGAGGGGGTGAAAGATGGGGTCTATATTATTTTCTATCGAGTTTACATCGAGCTTTTATACCTACTCTGTTTTGGCTGCACAGCAAACTACAAAAGCTACAGTTCACTTGGAAACCATTGTCCAGACAAAATGTTCCTGTTGTGCCTTCCTACACGTCCCAGTTCTCTTGCGACATGTCTCCTCCCTACGCGCCACAAAGCACGCGCTTACCATCAAGCACGTGTCCGTGAACTCCTCGGTTTCAACCTACTCTCGCGAATATTCAGAAAATCGCAAAATCAGCCCATTTTTGCTGATTTCACCACCGGAAAAATTTCCGGCTCATCATCAGGTTTCTCTCGCTAGTCTCTGTAATGAAGACCTTAATTCAATGCATGAAAAAACAGCCATCAAGGGAAAGCGCCAACCTGATCAGAGTAAGGGAACGTTCACACTCAAGGCCCCAAACAATCCGTCGGATCGTGAGTGGGGCAGTCCTACATATGTAAAGAGAGCTCGACCGTTAGCTCACGTAGCTGACGAGGCATTGCAATGGGCGACCTACACACTGCGGCGATCAAAAAATATTACCGGAGGAAAAAGAGCCTAGAACTATTATGTTCA